>CALNVZ010003426.1:4415089-4434673 GCA_940671915.1 Paracentrotus lividus | reverse complement strand
GTATACATACAATATATCACGCTATACATCTAATTGTCTAGATTTCTAATATGAAGAGTATTCCAGACTGCTAGCAAATTGGATATCATGCGTAATCTAATGCTACAGAGTCACACAGACACTTACTATAGATACGTTTGTGTTTGTTTAAATCTATATTCATCTTCTATTCTATCATTTCTTATGTATTTCTGATTTTACTGGATGAACGAGATCTTCAATATTTCCACTGCTGACTTATGACGCGGTAGGTATCCGTGGGATCCGCAGCAGCAGTAAAAGTAAACAATTTTTGGACCAAAACTACGCAACCAGGAACGTAACCCTCAGTAAGTGTCTGGGTCAAAAACTTAGAAAACATAAAGTAAATGATATTGTTTTCTTTGCCCGGGGTGAGATTAGTTCCCCCCGGTAGTGCCTAAACCGTTTCTTAGTCCAGGCGTTGTTTTACAGATCTGAGAGTCTACATGTCAACATGTGATAAATGTTTACGTTTTTGTTTTTTTTTTAATTTAGAACGTTTTTCTTTTACGGTGATGCTTCTGATAGTGTTATCTCATTTATCGTTGTGGTTTTGTAGATTGATTTTTACTTGTGTTTATTTAGCTTTTTCTGCGCGCAATTCCCATCGGATGCCTATCCCTCATATCAGCTCAGTGAATATTGATTAGAATATATTACGACATTACAGTGCAGATACTACAACAAGATTAATACATAGAAATTATTGACTACCGCAATAATAGAAGAGTGAATTAATATCTTAACACACACGCTATCTATTACTTAAGTGTTCTGATTCTGTGACTGTAGCATTAGATAGGCTATGATATCCATCTTGCTAGCAGTCTGGAATCTCTTAATATAGATAACAATGAATAACGTGTATATTTAGTCATTTCACGATTCTTAGTATTGAAGTGCTGGATTATTCATTATAATGCATTTTCAATTCCCACAAGTTTCACTGATCCATATTCACATTTATTTTTAATGATGGGACTTCAACATGTACATTGATAAAAAAAACACACAAAAAAACATGTATTTATTTCCAAAGAAATGCAAATTTGTACTGATCCATACCATACAAACTCAGCTTTGTTAATTGTAAGAAGTTCATTTAGCCATGTACTCTGGTCATGCATGATAAGTTGGCTTGCACTTTAGAATGTTGTTCAAAGAATAACATTTGAATGCTCCCAAATATTTTAAACAATCCATATAATGAAAGTTCTTGAAGAATTTAAATTGAAATGCAATTCAAATCAAGCATTTTGCATATGGATGGCTATTTGTGTTTCATAATAGCCTACTGATGGGACTTCAACTTGTTCATTGTAATAACATGTTTTTAATTCCAAAGAAATGCAAATTACTTTGTAAACATTTTTTCCCTTTGGTATATACTGTTGTGCTCCTCCTATACAGTTAGCACTCCTCATTAATATCTTCCAACTCCAAACGATTTTAATTTGCTTATCTGTGCATGATGGATTTGACATTCATTCACGTATTTGCATATTCATGGAAATTTTGTGATTTGTACTTATCCATACAATACAAACTCTGCTTTGTGCATCATGCATGATGACCTGGCTTGCGCTTTGGAATTTTGTTCAAAGAATAACATTTTAATGCTCCCAAATATTTTACACAATCTATATAATGAAAATCCTTCAAGAATTTAAATTGTAATGAAATTCAAATCACGCATTTTGCATATGGATGGCGAGTTTGTGTTTTATAAATATCTATACAAACTCTGCTTTAAAAAAAATGTAAGAAGTTATTTAACTATTTACTTTGGTCATGCACGACGATAATCTGGATTGCATTCCGGTTCACGTATTTCACTATTTACTTAGTCATGCATGATGAACATCTTGCTAGCAGTCTGGAATCTCTTACAAAGAATAACAATGGAATGTATAATAGATTTTTATGTACTCCAACGATCTTTATAATGAAAGTACTTGAATTTATTCATTGAAATGCATTTGATATTTCCACATGTTTCACAGTTCCATATTCAAATGTACTTTTAATAGGACTTCAACTTGTCCATTGTTAGACAGCATGAATTTATTTCCAAAGAAATGCAAATTACTTTGTAAACATATTTTCTTTGGTATTTCTGTCGTGCTCCTCCTTACTGTTATAGCACTCTTCATCAAGATCTTCCAACTCAAAACTATTTTGATTTGCTTGTCTGTGCATGATGGATTTGACATTCATTTACGTATTTGCATATGCATGGCAATTTTGTGATTCGTACTAATCTATACAATACAAACTTTGCTTTGTAAATTCCAAGAAGTTCATTTACCCATTTACTCAGGCAGTCTGGTCATGCATGATGACCATCTTGCTAGTAGTCTGGAATCTCTTAACATACAATAACAATTGAATGTAACACAGGTCTTCCTACTTGTACACAAGAAAGGGCGTTGGCTGAGAGCGTCAGTCATTTTTTGTTGTTTTTTTTTCTTCATATTATTTGCACAAAATTGAGACGAGTATGATTGCCTTGCGCAATCGCATGTACTCTGTTTTTATGTCTATGTTTTTGTTATTCGTTCAATGTGGCCTTCTGCAATTAATGAAATATCATTATCTGCAGAAGGTCATTCCTTATTTTGTCTTGTCTTTGTGCCGTTCTTGTCCTGTTTTCTGTTTTGTGTGTGTCTTGTTTTGTCTTCTTAATTTTTTTCCTTCTTTTCAACATAAATTTGATATTCTGGGAACCCTAATAACAAGCTTTGCTTCATTGGTTTCCATCGCAATACAGCCTCTACTTAATAATTCATTTTGATAAGTTACATATTGGATATTGTTACAAATGTATTTTGTATTTTGACTATATCTATGTAAGCTTAATTTATCTTATTCACTGATTGTTTTGTTCTGTAAATTATTTTTGCTGTATTGTGGAAATAAATAAATGAAATGAAATGAAAAATTCAGACACGTAATGGATTCAATATATAATATACCCCAAATGGCACTGATCAGGCCGAAATCAAAACAAAAGTTAGACCAAACAAAACATACTGGCCTCATATTTGTCGCTCAGGACTTCCATGTAGCCGACTCAAATAGAAGTTCAAAGGTAAAAGTATTTTAGTATAAATACGCACCTCGTGGACTATGTTGCTGCATTTCGGAACTATTTAGTGAGCGCTGAAAACACTTGATCACGTATCGTCACCTCCAACTGTTGGTGTTTTATTCCAGTAGGATACAGACACTTTAAAAATATTAATAACATTGATCGCAAGCCACTCCAGAATCATGGAAGGAATGAATGAATTAAAAGAAGCAGTCTGATGATGATGATGAGAACAGCTGCAGCTTTGCAATCCCATAAACTTTGAATTTTTTGGATATCTTAGAGCGAGAGTTCAACATGAATATGAATATATCCGCACTCTTTAGACGCAACGAATTCAGGAAATAAGTCCTCCGAAAACATTCCACTCCTCTGGCTTGTTACCAAATATCACTCCAACATCAAGGAAACGCATCTTTAAATTATTTTGGTAAGGAGAGATAAAAGAAGATATAGTCTTTCCGAAATGAAATATTAATTGGTTTATATTAATGTTATTGACATTAGTGTCATGTAGACCCGGGTTGAACGTGTCGTGTGGCTGGGTCGATTTTCACGTCACGCGCGCATACAGGAAACCCGACGTCCTGATTGGCCGAGAGTTTTCCCCCAACAGGTGCAATGTGTAACTTACACGAACAATTTGGTAATGCGGTGGTCTTATGTAATTCACACCAAAATAGCTGCTCTCTTCTCACACGTGCCAATTTATATCTGTCACTTCTGATTGGACGAGCTGTAAGATCTCATTTGCATAAACAAAAAATAAATAGACACGTGCCTTACGTACACGTCAGATTTATAGCTATGTTTGGGGTAGCCTTTTGTCGAGGCCTTGTTGGCTTAATATCGTCGTTTGCCGAATGATGCCGAGCGAAGCGAGAGGAAAACCCAACTCAGCGAGAACGAGCGGTGGAAACAAGGCACTCATTGACTTCTGTAGTGATTGATCAATAAAAATACGATCACTTTGAAATATGATTGGTTAGGGTCTGAGCCCTCGTTAAACGAATTATTAGGAAATATCGCCGGAATTTTAGAATAGGTCAACTAGGTGAGGGATCATCAAGAACATGCAAAATAAGACTCCCGATTCAAATGCAACTTCATAAGTTTCACTTTGAAACGGTGTAAACCCATAACGAGGATACCTATGTATATTGTACATTTCCCCAAATTGAGTTCGCTGTATAACTTACGAATAATAAGGTGTGTGCAACACATAAGTTTTCAACGGCTCAACCAGCGCTGTCATCTACACCCTCCTGATCATGAATAGACAGCAACCGCCTGCCACAGACCATTGCACTACATCCATGCAAGACACTTGCAGTGTCTGCACAGCATTGCAGCTAAATTGCAACGCTGTACGACCCGAATCCATCCGTCACTGCCCGGCCCGAGACCGGCGCTCGGAGAAAGAACCTTGTCGGCCTCGTCGAATAGTTCGCCACGCCCGCTTCGACAATCAGCAACTTTCTATAAATCCTTGCTCACTGGAGCCGATAAAGAAGCAACTGACCATAACTCTGTTCTTGATATATGCAACATAACGTATCTTTCATGCAGTTTATTGCTATTACACTCAAATAAACTGAACTTGGTCAATATTCAGATTCATGAGCATTTTCATTGTATTCTAACACTTTTGTCGTCTCTTAATCGCGGAGTTAATCCCATGGCCTGACATTGACAATCAGTCTTGCGCCGGCCACTCATGTAGATATATTGACCAACAATTAGATCATTAAGAGTCGCGCTGCATTTGGATTGATCATTTCACCCACCTTATTGGTCGAATAAATTCCGTTCAATAAACAATAAAGAACAAAGAAGTGGTGATAAATTTCAAGTTAAGGTCCAAGCTTTTCGCTCTTCTTGAAGGGGTTTTTAAAAAAAAAAAAAAAAAAAAAAAAAAAAACAAAAAACTAAAAAGAAAAACAAAAATAAAAAAAAAACAACACTCCATAGTCACTGCAGAGTCGATAAGGGGGATGTTACTTCCAATGCAAATGTCCGGTGCCCTGGCGTCCACGGGTCGGGGCTGCGATGACGCAAAAGGTCATAATGTCGCTCTCCTCCACGCAGACGCCACGGCTATATATATAGACAACAGACCTTAATACAATTTATATGATGTGGGCAACCCCCCAGGGACAACCTCACACCACCACAGACGAGACCATGCCATCTCGGAAGATACAATGTCTGTACTCGTGGCGCCGGACAGACCACTAAAGAACTGAAATGAATAAACAAAAGAAAAGAAGAAAAACCTACAAAAGAAATATTACCCCACCTCATTTCAGTGCATTCCTTCTTCTGCCCGTAGCACCAATACCTAGATTTTGCATTCTGCACATTCTTTCTTATATTGATTTTTAGGGACCACTATAGGAGAGACACCAAACAAACAGTGTCATCCAAATGTTTTTTGCGTATTGATTGTCGTAACCTTTGTTGGCGTGTCTCGTTTGCTATTCTTTTTTATTTAAAGAAGAAATCTAGGTTTTCCTATTGGTATACTGCACCTGTATAGTGTCCTTTGACAACCTAACCTGATTTCCACCGATCCTTTCTTTCTGTTATTGGTGTGTGGTGTGAGACGTGTTCCACCCAAAATTATGGCTCGTCGTGAAATCATCTCGTAATGAGCGCGGCTATAATGACGATAATGTTGGATATTTCATGAGGCCGGGCAAGACTCATGTCTCCATGGCGGGCCCATGAATTTCCGCGATAAGGCGAACAAAAGTTGTAAGAACATTGAAAAGTTCATGAATCTTGAATATTGACCAATTCAGCTTATTTGTAGTAATGCAATAAAATCGCAATGAAAATGATACTGTTTTGTTTGCAATCCATAACAGGTTATGTCAATGTCTTTCTTTTATCGCTCCAGTGAGCAAGGATTTTAGAAGTTGCTGTTTCGAGGGCGTGCGAACCTATTCGCAGGCCGACAGGTTTTCTCGCCGGTGATCCGCGGGCCAGTGACGATGGATTCGTCGTACAGGTTGCATTACCTGCATCTGTGCAGTACACTGCAGGTGTCTGTGCATGATAGTAACAATGCTTTGGCAGGCGGTTTGCGTCTATTCATGATCAGGGGTGTTATACCGCTGTTTGAGCGTTGCTTAATTTTTTGCACACTTTATTCGTTAGATTATCACGACTCATTTTGGGGAAATTGTACAGATACACATAGGTATCTGTTATGGAGTTAACACCAGCTATGTCAAAAGTGAATTTATGAAGCTATTTTGATCGAGCTTATTTCTGCCAATGGTTGATAGAATCCCCTCACACTAGTTGACTATCTAAATCCTGGGGACTAATACTAATACATTCGTTGAACGAGGTCAGACAGCATACATATTCATTAGGAAGTCGTATCTTTATGATATATAATTCAACACAGAAGTCAAGAGGCCTTGTTTACGCTCGTTTCGCGAGTCGGGTTTCTCCTCGCTTCCCGCGACATCATTTCCAAACGACGACCAGCAACAGGCCTCGACGAGGCTATGTTTGGGGATACAGTGTGACACGCCCAACGCCCACACGCGAGGTCCCTTCACCCCTTCTCATTTGCCATGATTATACACGGAGTTACAATGAACGCTCTGATTGGTTATTTGCGGATTAAATTCAGCGAGCGAATACTTAGTGAAGAAACCAAAATTTCCTCATTTTATCCAAAATTTTTCCAATTTATTTTTTTTTTTTTTTTAAGGTCAGACAAACTGGGAGTCTCAAAACTGTTTTAATTGCAACAAATTGCATACCACTACAAAATCTCTTACTATTCAGAATTCTAACCCCTTGCAAATTGTTTTAGATCGGAGATTATCACCTTTCCCAAAAGAAGGGCCCCCATTTTCGAGCTTCAGCGGTTACCGCGCAAGCGTCGAGATTATTGACGTCACACCTTGGGCACCCCTTACCGTTCCACTGTAATGCACTATCCTGCCACTTGCTGACTATATCGCGTACCACTTGCACATCTGTGATTCTTGAAAACTTTCTTTTTCTCTTCTCATCTCATGCTTCTCCCCAGGCCCTGACTAACTGGTCAAAGGTGATATCTCTTGCTGATTGTTTCTCTACCATTTATCTATATAAGTTAATCCGTTTCAATAATGAATTATTTTTCATTATATTGACCTAATTAGAATAGGCCTATCCTCAGCACGAGAGTGAGTGAAAAAAAAAAGAAACAAAGTGACATTGTTTTCATTGTGGACTGTTCAAATCAGTAAAAATCACACTTTTCTTTTTGTTGTCATATATGACAAATTATTGTAACCAATAATCCTATATATCTATATTGTAAGATTATCATAATCTTGAAATTGTTCATTTGGTTTTGTAAGTCTTTATATTATTGTGCTGTGCAGATCCCGAGATAATTTCATCCGTTAGCTATAACAATAATTCGTCCAAACTTTTGGATGGAATAGCTCCTTAGTTCTTCGGTTACAGTATGTGAAGCTTTTTTCATGGTTTTAGAAATTGTTCAGAATGAAATAACATTATTTTGTAGATTCGACCTTGTTGCAATGAATTTGACAGATTTTGCATTTGTGATAAAAGCAGCAGTCTTACGAGAGACGACTGTATATTCCATCCGCTCCTGCCGGACTGATATACACTACCCCATCCTGTTGCGTGTGTAAGAATTAAGCCAAACTAAATTATTAGTAGACTGTAAATATTGCAAACAATTCAATGCTTACATCATTGATTCTTAAATATTCTGTCTATTCAATATATATTGATTTTATTTTAAGGAAGTTTCTGGTCTTGTAGCCATTGGATTTCGATAAATAAGGAATTTTGGAGGAAATGTGACATGACCACCTTGTCAAATTAACGATTGGTAGTGTTAATCCGTGTAAGTTAGTTGGGAAAGTCATGACGGTGGCATGATTATATTTTGCTCTAAAACCTTATTTGGAGGGATTCATATTTAAAAAAAAATCATATTAAAATCAATATAGATTCAACACAGAATAAGTCTTCTTAAGAATGAAGTCGCTATAAATTTACGTTGAATTTTAAGCATTATATCTCCCAATGTCAATGGGCAAATTAAACGATTCACCAACAACCAACGGGCCGCACCGTTCCCGGCCCCTCGGTGAGAGAAGAGCACGGCAATTCGTGCTTTTATCCGATGATTGCAAACTCCTCAAAAATCTATTGCAGCGCACAGCAAGTTCAAATCTACAAAATAATCACAATCGTTAACAATATCTCAAAACACGATATTCTAAGGATATACAACCCTGTATGATTTGTCCAATGGTGCAATCAGAATCCGAGACACACCAGCTATATAGCAAGCTATAGTACAGTACAGTGCGAGCAATCTATTTACGTGTATATACGTATGCATCAAGCTGCACGCGCAAGCTCAGATCAGCTGGCTGTTGTTCGAGCTGTCCAAGGTGCGACGTCACAAACCAGGGGCTCCTCCGCACGCCGAGCGGCCCATTTGGGGGCGGATTAAACAAAAACGCTAAAAACCATTTACATCTATTTCTGTGAGATTCAAGTCATTTTCAGCATGTCAATCGTATAAACGAAGGAAAATCTGTTCAGTAACATGTAATTTGGCCATTATTAGCAAATATTGTGTATTTTCTCCGTGTGTCTACTTTAAAGAACATTAATGGCCAATGCATAATTATGTAGAATAACTTAGAAATACTATAGTAACTAAATATAGCGACCATTTACATCCGTCATTTGCATTACAAAAACACACAAACTAATATACTCATTTTTGTATTACCCCAATTGTGTGTATTACCCCTAGTAACATGCACCCCGAAACTGTGTTCTAACGCTGATTGGCTTGTGGTTTTATCACAACGCATACGTCATGAGATAATGCGACCAATGTAAAAGTAAACGCGTCTGCCAATGCTACTGTAACACTCTCACAAGTTGTTTGATGATGTATCGAGATATAATATACAATATAATATTGAATGTTCACTATCACTTCGATGGCGATAAAGGCGAGTGTCACTTTAACAGATGAGACATCAATTCGGATCAATATATAGTTCCAAGTATTTTATTTAATACCGCAAGATGATATGAACAATATATATATAATATATATCATAAATGAGATATTGGATGAAGTATTGTTAGAAAACTGTATGACTCCCTTTACCAGCCATAGAATTGGCCAGGAGTTTGAACACAGGAGGGTTGTGAGTTGAACACTCACAAAACCCAGAAGAACCCAGAGTCAGAAGAGATCTTCTCTTTTATACTGAGGAAATGACAGAAATAGATTAGTAATTAAAATAGACAATTGGATATGAGGATTCCGACATTGATCTGAATGCTAACCATAAGAATAGAACTACTTAAAAGGTGAGAAAGGAATACTATCGGGTAGGTGAAGTCTAATAGCATCTTTTGTGATTCTCACAAAAGGGAGGAAGGGAGAAGATGGAGGACACCCACAGAGAGAAGT
This sequence comes from Paracentrotus lividus, assembly GCA_940671915.1. Classification (NCBI taxonomy): domain Eukaryota; kingdom Metazoa; phylum Echinodermata; class Echinoidea; order Camarodonta; family Echinidae; genus Paracentrotus; species Paracentrotus lividus. The sequence goes on along the minus strand of CALNVZ010003426.1, from coordinate 4,425,068 downwards.
GTCAATACCATTTCCTTACAGTTGTATTTGTCACAATTATATAAGTATTACTGTGCGGTAAGAATCAAAGAAAAGGCTTTACCAATATGGATACAAAAGAGAATAATTAAGGGAAGATTAGTGGACAAGTCCAGAGCTTGACAGTAGCACAATGGAGAGACAATCTGGCTACTTAACAGTTACTTAAAATGTCACCTAAATAGACCAAAGCCAATTGCAAATATATCAAATGGGAGCCAAAAGAGTCTAATTATTAAAACTAAATAACAAGTGTATTTTTGGTCTTACACTACGTTAGTATAATGCGGCGGTCACAACTCGTCGTAGGCTACGGGGCACGTGCCATCAACGTAGCCTGCGTTGTATGTGCAATGCACGCACATGTCCTGGGTTAACTTCAGCGATTCCTGCGTTTCTGTAGTAAGGGTATTAGAAAAACTTCCTGCACGTCGTACATGCATTGCACCTGCGAGGTACCTCCGCTGCACGAATTTTCTACGAAATCCATCGTAGGGAGTTGCACGTCGAAGGTACGGCGAGTTGTGACCGCCGCATTACACGTAGGTACAAGATACTAATAGTAGTTCATGAACATACATTCTAATGTCGTTCCTCCCTCCCCCTTTTTTGTCCGTTATGTTTATATATATATAATTTTTTGTTGGTATGTGTCTTTGTGTGTGTGTGTGTGTGTACTATTAGGCGCAGACGTCCTGTGCACTTTTCTACCCCATATACTGACGTATCCATTTGATTTAATAAATGTCTCCAGATTTACTCGAATAAGGACGTTTTTTTTGTGTGTGTATATATATATATTTTTTTTACAAAACGCCTTCTCGATTCAACTCCATATAGATGTGAATGCGATTCTTGCTAAAGAGTTAACATACTCTCTAGAAGTGTACGTAGCTTAATATAGAACCAGTTTGTGTTTTAAATCTGCACATGAGAGTGTGAGAATAAAACTTTCATTTTGATTATGATGCCATGTTTGTATATTTAAGCTATCATAATAAAGTCTTGTTTATCTCTCTATTTTTTTTTTTACTATTGTTTACCGTCCAAAACATACACATTTACCACCTACGCTATTTGAATGTTTGAAGTTTAGTACCACATTTATACCAAAATACAAATGTTTTAGACTGTAAAAATAAATAGATAAACATCACTTTATTATGATAACTAAAGTAATCATACAAGCATGACATCGTAATTAAAATTTAAAAAAATTCTCTCTCGCTCTTATTCAGTTCAATAGGCCTACAAATACCTTATAATTTCCTTGTACACACACGGTTTGGCAAGCATGCAGACACATAGCTTAAGAAAATATTTGCAATATGATCGCTATGCTAAACAAAACATAAATATCTTACCTTTCAATAAGTCGTGACAAATATAGAAACTTCCATCGGGAACGATATATCACGCTTTCTAGGTGAAGTAAACATGTGTGATCCGGAAGGAAGAATAAATGTATACCATTAAATGAAAAATACCACCGGAAATTCAGGAAAAGGCCACTCTTGCAAGCAGTTTGTGAACGATGCTTTGGTGGTTTAATTGGCGCCGCTAAAGTTTTGAAGATGAGGGAAATAGTTCCATCCGTCGTCTGCGCGAGTCGAGTTACAAGTGTGTGATTGTGACGAAATCGGTGTGTGTGTGTGTGTCCCCGTCCCAAACACTGTATGCACTGGGGGAAACTTGAAACTGTGTTGAACAAGTGTGGCAAAGAATGTGTGTATTATTCCGATTGAACAATGGTGCCTGGGGAAAATAAGCCCACTCACCCATGTCGTCATCAAGCTTTTCGGCACAAATCTATAAATATGGGGTTGACCTGTCAACCGTGGATTGGGCAGTGTATCTCCTCGGTTGCAAGATTAGCCTAGTATCATTGAAGGTAATGGGCTTTAAATAGATAAGGACATGAAGGAGGGCCAGGGAAAGAAAGAGAGAGAGGGAGAGAGATCCAGGCTACGTGAGGAGAGAGGCGGGGAGATTTGATTTGTATTTTGGAATAGACTTAGTACAATTAATTCATTGTATAATAACCCCATTCTACAGTGTTGAATAAATCCATGTCCAAACAACGAGTGAGAACTTCGATGACCCTTGAAAGAGTCTGGTTTTCAACCCTTCCACCAATTACATCATATAAAGGGAAAAGGGAAATTCCCGAAACCGGCCAATCGGTCCAGGTACGCAATAGGTGTTTTCCCTATGCTGCCTATTCATGGCCTCGCAAGGGTACAGACATAAACTTTCATGATTCGATGGAAAGAATTATGGAAGATTCCATTGTAGTGGGAACAATCAAAGGCCACTCAACCGCGCAGCGAGAAATTTTTTTCTTTCTTTCTTTCATCCCCCTTTTTATGTGTGTAATACGATAAATTGTATTATTGGTATAAATTGGTTATAACCAAAATTAATTTGTAATTGACTGCGTAAATAAGTTTAAAGGGGAACCTCAAGTTTTGGAGTAGTGTCGCCATTTTGAATTGGGACGGGTCAAATTTCGTAACAAATGAGCTGAACATTTTCCAACAGATGAAACAAATGACATGCACATGATGATGTTCACAATTATTTTTAAGTTTAAATTTGCGACCCACTCACCAGCTTGATCAAATAAATGAAAAGGAAGAAAAATTATATAAACATGACCAAAATAAATGATAATAAATAATACATTATTTTTTGTTTATTCGATTGTATTCAAATATCTAATATATTTATAAACTATCGACTATTAGCTTTATCCTCGTACTTTTTCTTTACATCTTATTAATATTCCTCCTCTTGTCTTTCTACGTTGTGGGTCAAAACAATGCTTATCATGCATTTATAGAAAAATATCTGCATATGCAAGAAATTTGTACCTTTATCTCCGATTTCTGCATGCGCATGTCTTATTCATGCAACATTGCAATGGTGGATATGACGAGGACTGGTGTCCCCCCCCCCCCCCCCCCCCCTTCCCCCCTTTTTGTTTTTTTTTTTTTTTCGGTAACGTTTGATAAAACTTCAAAATCTTCCATAATAATGATAACAAGGAAGGGTATATGGCTGTGCTTATATAACAAGTCGTTATAACATTAGTTCTTGTAATAATCATGTTTTAACTTGATAAACAAACGCTATTTTTGCAAAATCTCGATCTTTGTTTAGTCCGGTGCATGCATGAGTTTATTTTTAATTCTGTGTATTTATTTATCTTCAATGCCATGTCCATTATCATTAACCGACAATTGTGTTGCCTTGAACTTTGTCTATTTACTCTGGGTTAGGAATGCGTGGTATAAGGATTTTCATATCAATTCTAGTTGTAAACTTAATTGATAGAGGGCGCTACAATTCTACTCAAAGCTAACGCGTCCATAGACTTTCGCACGGTTTTTCACTTTATTTTCTTAAGGGGGCCGTCACACTGAGGTCGTTCTATAACGTTCTATAACGTTCTTGCCCGTTCTTTAAAAAATTGCTGAACGGGCTTTGGTCGGGTTGGAACTTATAACTTTGAAAAATAATTTCTTGAATACGATACTAGGCAGTTCATAAATAGTTCTCGTTACGTCAATTCCGTCTTTATCGCGTCCGCAATACGTTGTTATCCAGTTCAGACCGAGTAAACGGCTCGTTCACTCTATACCGTCGTAGCACGTCCCAACCGTCACTAAAAGTGCCTATGCTCAGCATGATAAAATTTAGGTACCCTGTTCGCAGTACGTCCTTCTCGTTCAGAGTAAGTCCTATCCGTTTAAGGAACGTTGTCACCAAGTTTAATTTTAGAACTGGAAGCCAGAACGATTTTTTTTAACATGTTCAAATAAATCGGAATGCCTTTCCGTTCTCTCCGTTCGGGCCCGTTCGCAAAGTTCGTAAACAGATTGTAAACGGTCTGTACTAGATTCTAAAAGGTCTGTACTACATTCAAGTCCGTGTGTACACAGACTGAGCCCGTTCACCAAGAACTACCAAGAACGCAGTGAGAACTAGCTCAGTGTGACGGGAATTATGACATGCCGTTCTGTTTAAAAATTGAAACGTATTGCTATCCAAGCCCGTGCTATAAAGTTCTGAGCAGATTGAAATAGGTCTCAAGTAAGTCCATTCCGTGTGTACATAGATTAAGCCCGTTCTGCAATAATTTCAATAACATGGTAAGAAATTGTTCAGTGTGATAGTAGCATAAGCGAATAGATCAGCTGTTTATTTGCCACACATTAATTGTTACAATTACAGAAATCTCACAACTTTTAGAATAAATACGAAAAACGGCCATTGGTCCGAAGAGAACGCGTACATTTGACCTAATTATTTCTGGATTAAGATGAACAACGTTCGTATACAGTCCTCAATACGTCCATCACGTCTCTGCCTCGTCTGCAGTCCGTTTGTATCTAGTTAAAATAGGGTGAAAATGACCGTTTCCACGAAACAGAGCCCGTCTGAAACAATCCAAACTTGTCCCCAGTTTGTTGCAACCCGTTCTTAATCAGTTCCAACTCGTTTCCAATGCGTTTCGTCCCGACCTAACTAGTTCTGGGTCGTTTTTAATCCGTCAAATTCCGTTCTTACTCGTTCTTACGTCGACCAAACGGCCTCCAGAAAGTTCATCTCGTTCTTACTTCGTCATTATCCGTGGCTAGAACGTGTTGAACGCAAATGCGTGCCCGTTTCCCATAAAAAAAACCTAGCCCGTTTTTGCCAGACCTCACGCGTCTTCGTAACTTCAAGCTGATAATGAATATAGAATGCTCGTTTGTAAGACGTCCTAGCACATCTTTAGAACGATTTCAGTACGGCAATTTCGTTTGTAGTACGTCCATCTCGTTTCAGGTACGTTGCCACCCCGTTAATTTTTAGGACGAGATGGGCGCCTGATTTTTTTTAAACACTTTTTTGAAAATCCGACCGAGCTATAGTCCATGAAGTTCGTAAACAGATCGTAAGAAGTAATACTACGTCCACTCAGTTTACACACAGACTATGCCCGTTCGGCAAAATTTGCAAGGACGTAGTAGGAACGAGCTCAGTGTGACGGGGGTATTATTGTGACGAGCAACTACCTTTTCAAAAAAATGTTCGTTCTGATGAAGTACGCTAAGAGTCTGAATTTTTCAAAAATATGAATAACGTCATATGAAAACGTGAACAATCAAAAAGGACAGTGTTATTTGATACCAAACACGCACAGTTCCACTACAGTGCACTAACGACCAGAAAGAATCTTACGGGAAATGTGTGTACTGGGTATAGACTCTCTCTACGTCTGACCTTCGATATCGCGATAAACAATTGCACTGCATAAGACCGTGTAAAAGGAGAGTGCAAGCTGTGCAGTCAGGATCGAAGTATTTTATCATGATATTTTTTTTTATGATATCAAAAACGCGGGGGAAAATATTGACCAATCACAAAGAAGTTAAAATCATTGGAAAGAGAAATTAATATATTTACTTCACTCAGCGTAACTAGGAAATCGATGCGCTGCTGAATTTTACAGAAAGCTTTTAGTGACTGCTGTTTGACCAAAATATCATTTTCACACAGAAAAACGACCCAAAAATGACTAAAATGGGAGATTCTAAAGCTCAAAACGCGAGGGTTAGGGGTAAAAAAATATTCTTCCCAAGGTTTTATCTTGTTTTATATACATTAACCCTCATAAAACCTGTGTAACTAAGTAAATGATCTTCTCGATTTTTTTTTATTCCAGTATATTCAACAAAACTCCCGTTTTTCGGGCATTCCTTCCATTGACAATCGGTGCGTGAAAATGGTTTTCCTAGAAAGAAGCCCCAACGTTTTCATATGATTGCAAAGGAAAGAAAAAGTCCTGTCTTGTCAATTCTTCGAAAGCGTAGGCAGATCAAATTTCTGTACAATATGGTATATATATTTTGCTATTATAAAATTGCTATTATAAAATAGCTCATGCAATGCATAGTTTTTATCCTTGATGCCGCATTATTCTATTATAGCTTATTGTTCGCATGGCAATTAAAAGCTTGAATTCTCAGCTTTCCGGAGATGGTACATTAATTTTAAGAAGGTTTGACATGTGAAAAGCAGAACTTACATTAGACCATGCAATATGGCATAATATTGCGCAGCTAATGCGGCGGTCACAACTCGCCGTACCTTCGACGTGCAACTCCCTACGATGGATTTCGTAGAAAAATCGTGCAGCGGAGGTACCTCGCAGGTACAATGCATGTACGACGTGCAGGAAGTTTTTCCAATACCCTTACTACAGAAACGCAGGAATCGCAGAAGTTGACCCAGGACCTGTGCGTGCATTGCACATGCCACGCAGGCTACGTTGATGGCACGTGCCCCGTAGCCTACGACGAGTTGTGACCGCCGCATAACTTAAACTATACCCTATCAATTCATGATAATAACAAAAAATGATTTTCGGGCAGTGCATTTTTCTGAATATTATTTTTGTATTGTTTTGATTGAACGCATCAATCATGTCCATGTATTAATACAGTAAAAATCATTTGAGATCGCTTTTATAGACCTGAGAGTTGTTATCAGTGGTATTTAGGAAATTCCCTTATCTCTCTGTTGTACCACTTGAAACGACGAATGTATTGTCATTTAAACAATCTTCTTCTTTAAAGAATGATTATGATGTTCACATTTAGCAAATTTGCTTGGTCGTAGCAAATATTGATTTGGCATGTTCGTTATCTGATTGGGCCTTACATGTTCGAACTTCAATTATACTTTATATGTTTTCATTATATGTTCGAGGTCTCCATGACACCTAACATGCTTAACAAACCGAAACTAGACTGAGGTTATATAGATCGAACACAAACTACTTTTTGTTTTTGTTCTGTTTTGTTTTCCCGGGAATGTTCTGTCATATGACAGGGGAAGAGAATACAATATTATTTTTCTCTTTCTCTGTGTATTGTTTTTACTACATTTATCTTCCCCTCCTCCCCTATTCTGCAATTTGACACTTAAACAAATTTCAGTCTAGAGTGGAGACTAGTCTCCATACTCACTGGGAGAAGCTATAGTACACGAGTGTATCTAGTTCTTAACTTCAGACCCTAGTAAGCGAACAACATGGGTTTGTGCCTGCAAACTACTCCTCCCCCAAGCCCCATTTCTCTACCTCCTCTTTTTCCCCTTCCCCTCCCCCCCCCCTCTCTCTCTCTCTTTCTCTTTTCTCGATGCCCTATATTCAATTCCTCCTTCTCTTTACCGCTATATCTGTCATTCTATCTTTCACTTTCTCTCACTCTCTCTGATATAATTGTTACCCCTCTCTCTTTCCCTCTCTCCTTTCCCCTCTCACCCTCCTCTCACTCTCACCCTCACTCGGTCGCTATGCGACCTCGCACTATAAAGTAACAAACATTAACCTATTATATAAAAAGTTTGGATCCAATGCCCTCGTCTGGGGATAAACCTTAGGAAAGGGCGCTGTTGGGAAAGGGTGTTGTTGACAAAAACATTACAAAACATTAATGCAGTTGTGTGCGGGCTAGGTTGTTGGAGGGCTTGGGGCCTGCAGCCCACAAAATTTTCATAGCAAAGATTGTGGATTTGTTTTCTATCGCTGTTATTTAAATTCTAAATTATTATTTATCTTCTAAATGGATACAAATTTTTCGGCTCGCACCTCGCTCTCTCTGATACTAAATAGGATCTATGATGCCCAAAATAATTTATAATAATAATTTTTAGCTTGAAATTTTTGGCTCGCGCTTTGCGCTCGCATTCCTTTTTCCGTTACTAAAATGAACAGGAGTCAAGGCAGTCTTGAAGGTACAATGTATACACGTTCAAAGACAAATTTTCTTCTTACCTCCTCCCTCTCCGAATAAGATTTTTCTTCAGGTCTATGCCTCTGATCTCATGCGGCGGTCACAACTCGTCGTAGGCTACGGGGCACGTGCCATCAACGTAGCCTGCGTTGAATGTACAATGCATGCACAGGTCGTTGGTCAATTTCTGCAATTCCTGAGTTTCTGTAGTAAGGGTATTGGAAAAACTTCCTGCACGTCGCACATGCAACGTGCCTCCGAGGTACCTGCGCTGCACGATTTTTCTACGAAATCCATCGTAGGGAGTTGCATGTCGAAGGTAGGGCGAGTTGTGACCGCCGCATGCAGTGTCTCCCTATTCAGAAAATGTGCCATTTTTTAATCGAGACTCCCATTCAAATCCTTTCCGCCGGTGTGGTAGCGGATCCTGTGCATTTCCGCAGATAGTGACGACCAGACGATACCTGCGCGCAGATATCGGCGTGCGCCGCGGATTTTGATTTGAAGAGAGCCAAATCTGCGGTAGCTTATACCGCAGATCTTGTCCGTCAGCGGATTTGGTTTGCTGGCTGAAAGTGAAGGACCATATCTGCGATTTTCGCGGATATTGTCCGCTTTTAAATTTTCTTCCATAATTTTTCCCTCTCTCACTCTCGCTCTTTCCCTCTCTGTCGATCAGCATTTTTTTTTTACTCTCTCTCTCGCTCTCTCTCTCCATCGGTCTCCCTCTTTTCTCCCTTCCCCTTATTCTATGTCCTTCTTGGTCCCTCAGCAAGGGACAATATCTGCTGTTCCCCGCGGATGTTGTCTGCTTGACCATTTTCTTGGTTATTTTTTTTTCTCTCTCTCTGTCAGCATTTTCTTTTTATTTCTCCCTCTCTCTATTTTTGTCCCTCATCGAAGTGAAGGACCATATCTGCTGTTCACGCGGATCTTGTCCACTGGACCATTTTCCCCTCTCTCTCCATCTCTCTCTTTATCTCTCACTCTCTGTCAACATGTTCTTGTCTTCTCTTTATCACTCTCTCTTGGTCGGTCTCCCTCTTTTCTCCCTTCCCCTTATTCTCTCTCCTTCTTGTTTCCTTAGGGAAGGACCATAGATGCGGAGATCGCGGATATTGCCGTTTTAAAATTTTCTTCGTTTTTTTTATCACTCTCTCTGTCAGCATTTTTCTTTCGTTTTACTCTCTCTCTATATTTCTCTTTCTCTCTCTCTCTTGATCGGTCTCCCTCTTTCATCCTTCATTTTACTCTCTCCATCTTGGTCCCTCAGCAAGGGACCATATCTGCTGTTCCCCGCGGATATCGTCAGCTGGACTATTTTCTTGTTTTTTTTTTTTTTCTCTCTCTCTCTCTCTCTCTCAGCATTTTCTTTTTATTTCTCCCCCTCTTTATTTTTGTCCCTCGGTGAAGCGAAGGACCATATCCGCTGTTCACGCGGATCTTGTCTGTTGGACCCTTTTCTTAATGTTTTCCCCTCTCTCCATCTCTCTATCTCTCACTCTCTGTCAACATGTTCTTGTCTTTCTCTCTCTTTCTTGTTCAGTCTCCCTCCTTTCTATGCTTTTCTCTCCATTTTCCTTCTATCTTTTGTACTCTATCCCCCCTTCTTTGCCCCTTCCTTCTACTTTCTTTTATTTCCCCCTTTCTTACAGTAATAGAGAAAAAGTAAAAAATGAAAATGAAACTCTCAAAACATATAAACGCCAACTTTTATTATATTCCTAAGTCACGTTACATCTAAAGTTCAAGTGGAGAATAATAAACATAACTGGTTGACATGTAATAACTGCAAACGAAGAACAGCAGTGCAATCAATGAAATCTTACGTGATTGATTGTCAGTATAAAATAACCGTTGCCAAACTTGACAATAATAATATTTAGTTTTTATATAGCGCATTTCATCACTATTTGCAATACCAATGCGCTTTACATATTTACAGAAATAATCTTACTTATATTAAACGTGAGATAAATGCCTAGAAAACAAAATTAATCAATATACAATAGGCATACAAATATTAAAACACATATATAAATGGAAAATATTTTAATCAAAGGAACCTCTTTGAAAAATTCTTTTATTGCATAGATAATCAGTCATAAGAGATTGAATGCACAGTCAAAACGAAATGTTGAAGAGATATGTCTTCAGTTCCCTTTCAAATACAT
>CALNVZ010003426.1:4401602-4414989 GCA_940671915.1 Paracentrotus lividus | reverse complement strand
GCACTAGGCCTATTCATTTTTGCTACACAAAATGACAAGCCCGTCTAAAAATCGTAAAAAAACATTGTTCTTGTATTATAATTTCTTGAATTTTTTTTGTTTTATTGATCATTAGAATACGAAGAACGGAATAGCATTGATGAATCTTTAAAAAAAATATTTTACTTCGTAATAAAAATCATGATCGAATTTTAGGTGCGCAGACTTGGGCACCGCCATCATACCTCCATCATACTATAGCAGCCGCCCCCGGGATGGCTGCCGCAGTATAAAAGCAGCTTCGCCTGGGTCTGCCACTGGCTTTCTACTGCAAAAATTATATTATAACAGTTCAGTTGATTAATATTAAAATGAATGACATAGACATAGTCATAGCTTACATACCCTTCACTAAAGATTCCTTTATTATTATTCAGTTGGATATAGGCTAGTCGTATCGAAGATCTATCCTTGTCAAAAGAAGGAGAAACTAAAATTAGGTGAGAAGATCTAAGGTTGTAATCCCGCACACATATCGCACAAATTTTCTAATACACGTGAATTGCATTGATCGTACGATCGACGTCGCGTCCAGCCATCAGGATAGTCTAGCGTACAGGATAGATTGTTTTTTATTATCTCGTCTGCATTATTATAAAAAAAATCGTTCTCGAACTGTGATACATGGGCATGGCACAGCGCAATCAGGTCAAACTGGGTAGTTTTTGCTAGTAATTATATAATTTACTTTAATTGCAGGCCTATTTTCACGATTTCTCCCAAGCCCCATGGCGGAGCCAGGGTTTGAAAACAGGCGGTGCTATACACTCAATACAGCCTAGAGGGGAGGTCTAGCCTATTAATTTTATTTAATTTTTGTTTGCTTGTTTTTGTTTGTTAGTTTTTTGTTGTTCGTTTGTCTTTTGTTTTTGTTTGTTTGTTTATTTTGTATTTTTTGCCGTGGCGAGGATGTGTGAATAGCTAGACATAGGGGACGCCATGTCCAGTAGGGGGACTGGGGACTGCCATTTATACCAGGCTTAGATCTACGCCTATACGGTTTTTTCTTGCAGCATCGGATCAAAGGGTTCGCCATAGTTAGTTATTTAATTCATTAATTGTTGATTTTTTTTTTCCATTTCATTTTTTTTTTTCCATTCATTTTTTTGTAGCTCTATTTTTTTTTTTTTTTTTTTCAGTGCGGAGCCAAGAGGGACTGATCATGATGTGTGGCTTCCAAATAAACTGCCACTTTCTTATCAAAAAGAGGTAGGGCCCCATCCCCTCCTCCTCTCGTCACTCTGGAGGCTCGAGCCCACCATACTGCTCTTGATCATAATCAACTTCTAAGTTATAACAAACGCCGCTCCCCCCCCCCCCCATTAGAAGCCCACCATACTTCCAGCCCTCTAAGACTATAAGTTTCTTTTTTCTTCTCTCATTGAACGCTGTTTATTTTGTTGTATATGGCCACCGTACATCCTACTCTCTTACAACCAGCCGCCCCCTCCCCCCCCACCCGGCATACTTTCAGCCCTCTAAGACTAAGTTTCTTTCTTTTTTCCCTTTCTATTCATCAACGTTGTTTATCCCCCCCCCCCCTCCACATTAGAAGCCCACCATACTTCCAGCCCTCTAAGACTATAAGTTTCTTTCTTTCTTCTTCATTGAACGCTTGTTTATTTGTTGTATATGGGCCACCGTACACCCTACTCTCATACTTCTAAGTGTGTTAACCACCGACCCCCCCCCCACATCACTAAAAGCCCACCATACTTCCAGCCCTCTAAGACTAAGTTTCTTTCTTTCTTTTTTTTTTCCTATTCATTAACGCTGTATATTCTGTTGTATACATGTAATGGACTAATTTATAATTCATATTAAAGAGTCTTGAAATAGAATAGCAAAAAGTCTCTTCGAAGTTAAATTGGTATCGAAAGGGACGATACCTGCGATGGGCGTACAGCATCAGCGGCGATGACAGAAAGGATCCGCGCGCTGATGATGCCTAAAACCGTGCGAAAACTGTGCCAAAATTCAAAAGATGCACCGAAATGTGTGCCAAAATTCGAAAGATGCACCATCTGCGATGCGCAGGATCGGCGACCACACCGGCACAACTATATGTTTTTGTTTTGTTTTGTTTTGTTTTGGTTTTTTTTCCGCGCTCGTGGTTACTTTATAGGACCTTTATGCACAAACATATATTTCAGCTTAAAATTTTCGGCTCGCGCTTCGCGCTCGCTGTTACTAAATATTAGGAACTACAATGCACAAATATCTCAAACTTTTACCTTACATTTTCGACTCGCGCTTCGCGCTCGTATTAGATTTCCATTACTAAAATGGACAATCAAGGCAGCCATTATGTTTCTTAAAGGCATACACTCAAAGACAATTTTTCGTCGTATCCCCTCGTAACCCTTTTCAGAACGGTGCACTTTTTTTTGTCAAGACCCGTGACTTTCAGATCCGTTCCGCCACCTCTGCTGTCACTATAAGCCTATGTGTATATTTTTTTCGCGCTCACGGATATTATATATGACCTTTAAAGGACTCATCCGGGCTGGAATTTGCATTATAAGAAAAATAAAGTAAAATCGAAAAAGCACAAAATCAAAATCGGATAAGAAATAGCAAAGTTATGAATTTTCTTAGGTTTTGAATTTTTTAGGAAACAGTTCTTCAAATTGGCAAACTGATGATGTATCAGTCCCCCTACTTTCTTTGTATTTTATTGTATGGAATACCAATTATCAAGATTTTCTGTCCCAAGGACATAAAAACACGGATTAATTATTGTGGAATGTTCAAGGTCTCAAGTGCTTTTACTTATTTCAGTATGAGGGACAGATTTTCTGTATACACAAAATATGAAAAAATGAAATAAATAGGATTTCATATAATAAAATACACAAGAAGTAGGGGGACTGTGACATCATCAGTTTGCTCATTTGAATATTCAAATATTCAAATGAGACAATTTTGAACACTCACAAATGGGCTAGATTCAAATTTCGTTTGTTTTTTGTTTTTTGTTTGCCTTCATTTCTTGTAGTCTCCTCGAAACGTCACCTCAATCACACCAGCAAAACCAAAACTAAAATGGCATGAAACAATGATTTTGATTAGTCATTGGTCATTGATTACAAACTTTGTCTGTCACCGTACGGAACACTGGCTGAATGCAATATTACATTAGTAATTATTAGGTTAGGAGTCCGACAAATGTCCGAATGAAATATTAATATCCTAATGGATGGCTCAGAATATTCTGAAATTCCGTGAACATTATGAAGCTAAACCATTCAATGAAATTATTATTATATATGATCATTATTAAGAAGGTTTGACATGTGAAAAGCAGAACTTAGATCGAGTAATGAGTAGACTCTAACTTCGATATTAAGCATGTCAGGAAAATAGTGCACATTGCCATTGATGAATGTACAAACACAATAAGTGGTCTTCAAAATCAAATTCAAATTCACGCAAGAACCTCGCTTGCATGCTCCTTAGAGGCTTGCTCAGACCAAAACAAGTACAGGGACCATTCTTGGTCACGTGTGTGACAGAAATTATGCAAAATCTTGACTTTAATTGGCTATAACTCTAACAGTAATCCAAGTAAGGAAGTCAGCATATCCATTCCAGTCAGGGTTAAAAATGATATTTTATTTACCGTTTATCCATTTAATTATCATTTATGTTAATTTATGCAAAATGAGCACGAACAATTGCAAAAATCACGAAAAAATATCAGTTCATGAAACTTCAGACAGTGCTCTATTTGAATATGCAGCTTAAACAAACACCCGAAAGTGAGTGCTGCATGGACACAAGATGGACACAAGATGGAAGAATCATCGCTACGCTACAAGCTTCAGATGGTAAATCAATTACCAAACTTATACATTCTGATGTGGACCTTAAAGCCTTGTGATGAACTGCCTGAAGTTATATTTTGAACTATCGATGCCTGACTTTCTAACCTTAATTTTCCCCAGGAGTGAGAATGAATACTCTTTGTATTTTAACTATATTTGAACTTTGTGTGTTTTATGTGTTATTCTTGTAATGTCAGCTACTCAGTTTTGTTATTTATGTAAAAAGCAAATTTTTAGAATCAGAAATGAAAACTCAGGGTGTAATTGCAAAGATCCAGTTTATGAACCAAATCATACCAAACATTTTCTATGTGTGTATCAACATGAAATGAGATTATAGTAACACAATTGAGTAGATTATACAAAGATACAATTTATGGCAGTACAAAACTGATGGTTTGACATGTATGTTACCGTATGTGATCCAATATGACCACCGTGGAAAAATACTCCATAGGGCATGTTTCAATAGAAACACCCTAGACAATGGGCTATTTCATGGTGGTGTGGCTCCAAGGGCGTAAATCCGTGTCGAGGAGTGGGGGGATGAGCGAAATAATTTGCCAACTTGTTTGACATACACAAGCACTCGTACCACAAGTTTTTAAGTTTTTAATACCCACAGGCCGATAGCAGAGGCGGCGGAATGGATTTGAGAGGGAGGGGTACGAATAAATTTTATCTCTGAATATATGCTTTTAGCTTATGGCTGCCTTGATTACTGTTCATATTGGTAAAGGAAAAACTAATGCGAGCGCGAAGCGCGAGCCGAAAATTTTAAGCTTAAAGTTGGAGATATTTGTACATTATAGCTCCTATTTAGTATCAGCGAGCGCGAAGCGCGAGCCAACAAATCTAAGCTGAAATTGGATATGTTTGTGCATTAAAGGTCCTATAGGCCTGTAGTATCCACGAGCGCGAAAAAAAATATATAGGCTACAGGCCTATAATGATAATAAAAGTGGCGGAACGGATTTGAAGGTCACGGGTCTTGATAAAAAGGGCACAGTTCTGAAAAGGGTTACTTCAGATCAGAGGCATGGATCTAAAGGGAAATGTTTTCGGAGACGGAGGAGATACGAAGAAAATTTGTGTTTGATGCTTTTATGAATCATAATTGCTGCCTTGATTACTGTTCATTTTAGTAGTGGAAAACTAATGTGAGCGCGAAGCGCGAGCCGAAAATTTTAAGGTAAAAGTTTGAGATATTGGTGCATTGTAGTTCCTATTTAGTATCAGCGAGCGCAAAGCGCGAGCCGAAAATTTTAAGCTGAAATATATGTTTGTGCATTGAAGGTCATATTATAGTAACCGCGAGCGCGAAAACAAAAGTTAAACAAAAACATACAGTAGAGGCGGTGGAAAGGATTTGAATGGGGGTCTCGATGGTAAAAAGGCATTTTTTCTGAATAAGGGGACACTTTGGATCAGAGGCTAGGCATAGACCTAAAGAGAAATGTATTCGGAGAGGGAGGAGGTACGAAGAAAATTTGTCTTTGAATGTATACTTTTAAGGCTGCCTTGATTCCTATTCATTTTAGTAATAGAAAAATGTAATGCGAGCGCGAAGCGCGAGCCAAAATTTTTAAGCTAAAAATTGGAGATATTATTTTGGGCAGTATAGATCCTATTTAGTATCAGTGAGAGCGAAGTGCGAGCCGAAAATTTTGTATCCATTTAGAAAATACATTTTACATGCTTTGTTAAATAACAATGATAAAAAACCAATTCGCAATCTTTGCTATGAAAATTTTGTGGGCTGCAGGCCCCAAGCCCCCCCCCCCCAACAAGCTAGCCCGCACACAACTACATTAATGTTTTTGTTTGTCAACAACACCCTTTCCCAGCAGTGCCCTTACCTAAGGTTTGTTCCCAGACGAGGGCATTGGATCCAACCTTCTGTTACCTACGTTACTGTTTGTTACTTATTGCGAGGTCGCATAGCGACCGAGCAGGAAAATTTGGGGGTTTTGGAGTAAAAAAGAGGCCAATTTTAGTATTGAAAGCGCTATTTTAACCAATAACACAATTATCTAGTGTATTTTTTTGTCATTTCTTTCTTGAAAACTGGGGGGGGGGGATGTTTGTACAGGCCATCCCCCCCTCCTCAAAATCTGGGGGGGGGGATGTATCCCCCCCATCCCCCCGGGATTTACGCCAGTGTGTGGCTCAGAGCTGAGTGTTAGACAGGGTAGAGTAATTTTAAAACTGAAATGGCCAGTGGTAAACATTGTTCTTTGTTTTTTCACCCCAATACATTTTTTGTTCAAAAATAATGAAATTGTATAAATATCTACTTCTCCTTATCTGAATCTATTCCAATCATGAGAAATTCCAGTCATAACACACATCACACAGAAGCATCACTTTGAACACGCTGTAGTTTTTTTTATATCAATTTTTCCAACAGGAGAAGTTGATCTTCTGCTGAGGTATTTTCTAAGGAAGAAACTGACCAATTAGGAATAAAAATGATTGATATTTACCACTGGACAAAAGACTATTTCGAAAGCTGTTTTTTATTGAAAACTTTGCTGTTTCTCTGCCTGTGTATTATTGAGTAGGCAGTGCATGGGTTATTGTTTGCATTGTAAATACATGGGCGACTACATCCATACAGTGAAGTGGAAACCGTTCTAGTAGCTTTTTGCTTTTGTTTGGCCATCCCTAGGGGAGACCGGGGACAATTGTAACACGGGGCAATTGTAACAGAGGCTCCCATTCCTAGCAGAAACATGCTATAAACTTAAAATTTGTAGAGAGCATGCGCATTTCATCGCTCCACATGCTGTATGAATGTTACCAGATTTAACGGTTCGTGGAACTTTCTACAGCAGAAAAAACGTTTTTTGAGCAAGAAAGTAATATTTCACATTACCCATTGTTTTTCTTCTGGACAAATATGTAGATGAGCTACGGCTGTCATTTTTATATATTTAGAAATTATGTTCTTAGGCCATATTTTGCTAACATTTCAACGATGAATACCTAAGCTAAGATAGAAAAAAATCTCTCCAAATATGGTCGCCTCTGTCAGGGGCAATTGTAACAAGCTGCCACTGAAGGACTGTTTCTGTTAAAGTAACTCCCGTAGGAACTCGCGCGGTATTAATAGTCAGGCAGCCAGCTCGGTTTGGGTTAGCTGAACGAGGTACCAGTAGTAAAGTATTGGAATATATGGGGAGGAATCCCACATTTACTAAACCCAACGTCTGGCAGTGCATCTCTGCTGCATAAGGTCCCTAAAGCCGGGGGCGTCCAAAATGAGTGCCCATTTTACAAAAATTTTTATTTTTAATAAAAATAGCAAAAGTCATTTTCTAAACACACTTAATTTGATGTCAAAATAAACAGTATTAAATTTTCTTAACGCTTGTGCTATTTTGAAATCATACTGAAATCGAAAACAGTGAGAGTTTTAATGACGAAATGTTTTTTTCTCACTTTTTTACGAAAATATTTTTTTCCCCTTTTTTCACTAATTTTTGATAAATAGTTGTATAAAACATTGATGTTTGTAACTTTTCTAAAAACTACCTACGTGCATGTGAATGATGCTGTAAAAAGAAGGGAGTTATATCTTATTCCGATAAAGAATTATGATTAGATAAAGTAAGGAACGCAATATAGACAAAATTCAACAATTTGCCCCGTATCGAAGAAGAATCCCATACCCGTACGTGTACTGTTAGAAAAGGCCGATAACATGCGATAGCTTTTAGCAGACAAAACAAGTATCGAAAATGTTCCGCATTTTTGGCACTTCTGTTTGCCTACCCACAGCCATCGCATACAATCAGCTTTTCATAATACACGTGCGGGTATTGTGTTATTCTCAGTCACGGGGCAAATTGTTGAATTGTTGAAATGGAGAGGAGGAGAGAGAGAGAGAGGGGAAGGGCAGATAGGAAAGTAAAAAGGTAAAGATGGAGTGAAAGAAGAAAAACGAAAGACAGAAAGAAAAGAAGAGGAGAGAGGGAGAGAGAGAGGGAGAGAGAGAGGGAGAGATGGGAGCCCCCATAAAAGATTAGAATATATTTTCAATATGATACCTGAAAATATATGTCCAATACGTTTTGTTAACAGGGCAAAGAATATTGAATTTGCCAGAAAAAAGTGGCGTAAATTTTGAAGATTGATTTTATCAACAACAAAAAAAAGCTGTCATTTTTTACTTCTTATCAGAAATGTATCACTTTATTTGGAAAAGAATGTGTTAAAGTCAAAAGGCGTAGGCCTAATATAAAGTTTTATACCACAGTTGTCAGTTTAAAGATATATTGGGTAGGTACAAAGTAGATAAAGAACCAAAATATGAATTGATGAAGGTTTTATAGTTCTACAGTTAAAGGGTGAAGCCCGAACAACCTAAAAAAAAAATTTCAAAAAAAAAACTTATCATGAATATAACAAGCGGAAAATATAATATAAATGAGTCAAGCATTGTCATGTTTTATCATAATTAGCTTATGTGGTTTATATCTTGGATCTGTCAAGTGCATAGCTTTGATAAAGAAAAACAAAATGTTACATTTCATGTGTTACAATTGCCCCGTACGTCTGTTACAATTGCCCCTGGACACGGGGCAATTGTAACACTCGACCTCTTGTTTTGAAATGGTAATAGCTTCAAAATAACTTGTTGTACTCAGCCCAAACCTATTAATATGTCAAGTTAAGATATGCATATATTCATTTTAATTAGTTTTAAGCAAAGTATTTAGCTTTAATACCAGTTGATAGAATCAAACATTGGAAAAAAACTGTTACATGAATTATTGTCCCCGGTCTCCCTCCTTACTATAAATCACTTTTGATGACATGTATGACGAACTTCAATCCAGAAGGGGGGGGGGAGTGGGGGACCTCTTCCGGGCATTTTGGCTCTCCCAGCTTTAAAAAAAAAAACACAACACACACACACAATATAATGAGTGGTGGCAGCGGGGGGGGGGGGTGTTTCCCTCTCAGATATCATCCTTTGGAAGCATCCCTTAAATTATACAATGAAAAGTCCTATTTTAGTTATACCTGAGTCAGGAAAGCACTATTGGACCATTCTTGGTCACGTGTGTGACCGAAATTATGCAAAATCTTGACTTTAATTGGTTATAACTCTAACAATTTTAAAGATATACTGATGTAATGTTTATATCATGCTAATATATTTTGTTGGCTATCATTTGGAAATATTTTTTTACATTTACAATATGCATGTTCAAGGTCAGAGGTCAAAAGAAGTGGGTCACGTGTGTGACTTCACAGAACGGCATGATTTTGAAAGTTCAATTTCATTTTGAAATTCCTGTGAGTTTTAAAATGATGAAATGTTCTTATTACTGTGAGATATGCATTATGGACCTGTTAACCCCAAAATACCACTGGATAGGAGTCATCTCTGGAATTTCTTTTTTATATATATTATTTTATACCGTGATGTCGGGTCACGTGTGTGACATTTTAGTGGGTCACGTGTGTGACCTATGGCAAATTGTACAGAAAAATGAATATATTATGTATTATGCAATAAATGTACATTTTGAGCAATTACTATATCCGCTGTGGTAAAACTTTTATGAACTCAACCCTAGTCAGTCAATGGGGTGTTTTGGTAGCTGTCAAGACTGGGGGAGGGGCGGGAAAGGGAGGGGGCCATGATGCCCCCTATAAGATCTCGGCTGTTGATCGCGCGAGCGCGCCGAAAATTTGCACGATGGTCGTGTGTGATGTAAACTACAAGAAAGCACTGTTAATTTTCCCATAATAATAATAATTTATTTTATATGAATTAATTATGCTAATTCACGCATTTATATGAAGTCATAATTTTTGTTCTAATTGACAAACTACAGCTTCTGGAATGCTAATTTTGTGTTTGCATAATCTTTATAGGATTCCTAACAATTGTACTTGGAAAAAAATTTGATATCGAACTAAATTCCTTGTGTATTTCATTGTTTTATGAATTTCCTGTGTATTTCCTTGTTTTTTAGACCTTTTGTTTTGTTTATTTGTTTGTTCTTTTTGTTTGTTTGTTTTTGGGTTGTTTTTTCGCAAAAATTATTGCAGAACCACTTTGGAGCACAATAATGCTAGAGTAAATTAATTTCAGCCAATGAAAGTGAAAATAATCAGACCTTTATGACCGCCCCCACCTAGTGGGTCACGTGCGTGACCAATTTGTTTGCTGATTAGTAATCCAATTAAAACAAGGTACATTAAATCTAGCTTTGGAGAAATAATAATAATAATAATACCTGAGCCATGGTTAAGACGGGGCATAAACTTTTTGTGTTTTCTGGTCACTTGTGTGACATTTTGAGGGCAATTAATTTCCAGGGTTGATTATCTCAATATAATCAATTTAACAACACTATTTCTTGGGTTAGATTAAAAGGAATAGTTATCAAATATACCAAGCTGTGATTAAGTATAGTGGAAAATTATTTATCTGAGGAGGGACTGGATAGTTTCTATTTTCTCCGAGGGGCGAAGCCCCCGAGGAGAAAATAGTAACTTGCCAGTCCCTCCGAAGATAAATAATTTCACTATACTTTTGAACGGAAAGCTTGGTATATTTGTTTTATATCTCTTCTTTCCTAGCTAAATAATAAATACCATAAACACAGATATTTTCTCAATCAATATTCAAAGAATAAAAGCCATGATCCTTCACCACTATCTGAACCGAAGTACGAAGTAGGTTTTGGGGCCTACGCGCTGCGTGACCAGCGCCGGCCCAGCCCGGGCAGAAATGAACTAGCTGCGCTACTGTTCCTCTGGGCCCTGCTTGAACAAAAAAAGACGACGAGAAATGAACTACAAACTTACCACTTTTTCAATTCGTGAAGGGAGTTTTTACAAAGAGAAGATTAATAAAAGGTATTGTTTATCGATATACTTATATGATTCTACTCTTTTATGGCCTACTTCAAACATATTTGAGTAGTTTGGACAATAATTGCGTCGACGCCATTTTTTTTCAGCAGCCGAATGTTACGCACCCAATGTTTTTTTTTGTTTTGTAATAATATTTTTATTTTTCTCTCAAATCAAGAACATATTGTACAGATCATAAATGACAAAATTAAACATTCTTCATAACAACAACTAAATACAGTGTACATTTTCTCTTAGCTCAGAAATCATTTGTGTACAAATTAAAATGACAAATTATACATGTTCTTCAGGAACAAAAACTGAATATACTGTAAAATGATACTTTTGATTTAAACATAAATTACAAAAGTACTAGGAGAAAAAACCTTCATACGTGTTTTTTTTTTTTAAGCATAATTATGATCAAAAAGTGGCCATTGAGAAAGAGAGAGAGAGAGAGAGAGAGAAAAAAAAGTATAATCCACTGACCCCCCCCCCCCTCCTATACATAATACCATAAAAGAAAAATGAAACTGAGATCACCCAGAACATACACCCACACCCCTCATCCACACACACCCACACACACACAGCATACAAAAGCAAAAGGGTCACGTATAGCGAAGTATAGCGCAGCCGTCCCAGCGTGTGTTTTCTTATTTCTTTTTTTTTTTTTCAATCAAAAAATAAAAAATAATAATGTATTTGTCCGCCGTCCCTGACCTACGTATGAAAGTTTTCCCATTTCCTTAAGAGGTTTATTAAATGTACTCGTTCTTCAGCTAATTTTCTTTCTTCTTTTTCATTTCCAGCCATTCTTTCTTTAATTTCTTCAGGATTGGGCGGTTTATTTTTAGTTCTGCTATAAACAAATATCATATGTTTAATTAAAAGTATGAATAGATTAACTAACTGCTCCTTACCTATACTAACAGTTTTATGCAATGCTAAATTTCCCTCCACAATTTATACTTTTAATATGATAAATTGAATAAATCCCCACAAATCTTCTCAAAGAAACTTTATTTTTTCACAAGTAAAAAATAAATGCTCATAGCCGCTCTTTCATATTTATCACAAACAGCGGCATATATTTGCTAATTGAAAATTTATAATGTATACAAATGTTTCTAGTATATATAAGTTCATAATAGCAATTTAATTGAAAATTCTTAACCTACCTAATTAAAGTACATTTCCTGGTCTTAGAAATATTGGTTGAATATTCTTTTTCAGAATAAGTATATATATCTCTCTTAGACGTTTACTGCATATGACTTTTCTATTTTCATATTTAACAATGGCCACATATATTTTTCGATGTAACGTCAGTACATGTATTACTCTTCTCGTTAAATACAAATTCTAAATCTTTAAATTCATGTTCCTACATGAATCATTTTCTGCAAAAGAGCTTTCCATGTCAGTGGAGTATTTCTAAATTAGTTGATTAAGTTTAATTTATTTCATGTTCTTTAGTCCCCATCCTTTAGAAAATCCCTAGTTTGCATTGTATTTCACCCTTCACCATCAACTATGTTGATGTAATTTATATATATTTTTTAAGGAATAACTTTCATCAAAGTAATATGTCCATCTAAAACGAATTAAACTTATTGGTTAAAAATAATTTCATTTATTTTACCTGTTTCCTTTTAAGCAAAACATCTTTCATTGCGACCCAGACGGTCCAGCCATATCCTATAAAAAGCTGGCAAAGACAGGTTACTAATGTTCAATGAAATATTAAACTAAAAAAAATCAGTAAACCGTCCAACTCACAGACGATTTTATATTAAAAAAAAAACGTTTTCCATCCATCTTTCGAAATCTCCTGATATTAGTCTTTTGATCCAATGATTTTTTGTGTATAAATAATATATTGGAAAATACTATCATTTAAAAGACCCCCCTTATCAATTCATATACATAACATTCTTTTTTAATTTTTATCCTTCCCATTCCAATAAAAAATCAAACATTAAATTCTCAAATTTCCTCAAAACCCAGGTGGTACTGGATAAGGGATGACACATAATTTTAATTTGAAAGTACAAACGGTTTTAATTAATTGTATTTTTACCCATTAACGTTAAATCCCTCGTTTCCACCATTCAACTATCTTTTAATTTTACTTAGAAATTTCTTTATAATTAGTCCTTTCCCGCACGTCCACCATCTAAAGAAGAAAGGTTAATACCCAATTTTTAATAGCCTGAACTATATTTACCAAAAGTGGCACAATATTTTCTTTCGAGAGGGGACCTAAACAATAATACAAATGTTTTATCTCTATTTATTTTTAAAACCGGAAAATTTTGTGGCAAATCTCCAAACAACTTATTCATTTATCAATTGATGCCAGCATCTCTTACAAAAAGGGTCATATCGTCTGCATAAAGTACCTGTTTTACCTCTACATCACCAAAACTAATTCCATGAATAGGAGAGTCCTTACGTATTGAAAAACCAAGGATCTCTAAACAAAGTATAAATAGGTATGGAGAGAGAGGATCTCCCTGTCTTACCCCTTTTTCAATATTGAAGTACCTTGTAGATATCCCCCCATTAAAGACACAACTCAAAGCGCCCTTATATAGTGTTTGGATCCATTTACAAAAAGATGGCCCAAAACCGAAGGA
>CALNVZ010003426.1:4382601-4395415 GCA_940671915.1 Paracentrotus lividus | reverse complement strand
GGATCCACCTCATTGCCTTCAAATCAGCACTTGAGGAATATAAATGCGAGTGAAAACAACGAATGCTCCTTGCATCTTACTATTGATCCCATCTCAGTAGACGACGCAGGAACATATATCCTCACAGCATACAATCAGGATGACCAATATATTTATGATATGAGAATTGGTCTGAGAGTTAGTTACCCACCCGGTGCGGCATCCTGTAATTCAGGTGATGAGTACATCGAAGGAGAGTGGATCAAGCTGCACTGTTCGGCTCCACTTGGGAATCTAGCAGGGCAGATTCTCTGCTACCAAAATGGAAGAAGGCTACCTCCGCTGACGTCACCCCAAAATATTGGTTCGAAATTAAACCAAGTAATATTGGCTCGATTGGATGAGGACACCGTATACTGTTGTTCATCCACCATCCAGGAGACCAAAGATAGGTGTGAGTGTAAGGATAGCCAATGGAATCTTAATACATCAGATAATGTTACAGATCCTTGTCCCGTAATTAGCACGTCTACTTCAGAAGTTCAAAATACTTCTTCTCCATACCCTCCCGAGATAGAATGGATGAATAGATGGATAGATGAACATTATACAGAAGAACCGTTGATATGTAGGCGTAACACAACAGTTGTTGATGATGGGATACAAGAAATCAAAAAGTATTTGGCAGTTGCAATAAGTTTCATCACTATAATAATGATAGCAACGTGTATTACCTGCTTTTGTAACGATCGCGTGATACAGAAAATAGTCACCAGATTTTGTCTCTCAGTGGCGGATCCAGGCGGCGGGCGCAGGGGATCGCGCGCCTCTCCAGGGCCCGTAACTCGAGAATTTACGGGAGGGTTTCGAAATCTGCAAAAGGGGCAAAAGGTACATCAAAAGATTTTCTCGTTACGCCGGGCGAGCAAAAAAGTACATAAAATTTCACGTCACGTTGGCTGCGCGATAAAGCAGGGGGGGTGGGGGTGGGCGGTAAGTGTTCCAAATTTTTTCGGCCTTCGGCCGTCAAGTAGAGTACATAGTTACCAATCAAGGTAGGTAAGCGTCGTCGACGGCTCGAAAGAAATGATAAGCAAAAACTAAATAAATAAATAAATTTAAAAAAATTGGTTCTTAACATGACATTCCTTCTTTTTTCTTTTTTTAATCTTGTTTTTTTTTTTAACGGGCCTGCTCCCCTATAATTTGAAAACCACTCAGTGACTCTAGATGTTAAACTCGCAGAATTCCGCGGCTCACCCCCTTATCGGGCCTTGGTGCCCCCTCTATTTTCAAATCCTAGATCCGCCACTGTCTCTGGTAATTAAACAACCAGCCAAAGACGAGAGTGCAGTTGAAATCAGTCAACTACCAAATAAAATTTAAATTTGTCTCAATGATTTCAATTCAACTCAACTATGATTCCATTCGGACCAATTAAATAGGAATTCATTTGGAACCAATTCCTTTCAATGGGGATTTATTTGGGATCTGTTAATTGGTTTCAATAGGGATTCACTTTGAACCAAGCAAGCGGTTTTAAAGGGAATTAACTGCATTTCCATATTTTACCCCATTTGCATAAAATTATCTTCATAATAACGTACTTTTTTTGAAAGATTATAATCTAAATTCAAATGCAAATGCAATCCTATTTCGTATTATTAACATTTCTTTGGATATGTTTCAAAATACGACTTGTATATTTCTTAATACATTTTTTCAAGAAACAAACAGATAGAGGAATTGAATAACAAACACCATATCGCCATCAGCATGATTACTACCAATTCATAACTGAAAGCAATTCCCTGGAAACTGATTGGAAATATCCTATCGATCCCAACTGAATACTAATTAGCCATTTGTAGTACACGTACATAATTAAATTATTTGTTTATTCTTCCTCCTTGAAATACCATCTCGGGTAAGTTGGCAATGTTATCCTAATGCAGTTATGTACATGTACTTTTTTTTTGTCTCGTTTTTGTTAGAGTCACTATCATGATATCAATTTGTTAAACACAGTGTATGTCTTTCACATGCATGCCGTGCTTTTACATGAGAATATATTATTTTTTTTAAATACATTTGTTAGTGCCTTTTGTACGTTTTACTGTATATACATGTATGTATTTTATGTCAAATCCGAAATGTAAATGTATAACAGTACTTATTTAACACCGTATGTCTTCCATTTACATGCCTTCTTTTTACGTGAGAATATAATTGTGTTTTTATACATTTGTTAGTGCCTTTTGTACGTTTTACTTTATATACATGTATGTATTTTATGTCAAATCCGAAATGTAAATGTATAACTTATTTAACACCGTATGTCTTCCATTTACATGCCTTCTTTTTACATGAGAATATATTGTGTTTTTATACAATTGTTAGTGCCTTTTGTATGTTTTACTGTACACGTGCATTTTATTTCAAATATGAATGTATAACATGTTCAACACCGTGTATATGTTTTTCATTTATATGCCCTTTTAATTTACATAAGAATATTTTTGTTACACATTTGATAATGTCTTTAGTATGATTTACTGGACAAATGTATTTCATTTCAAATTTCAAATCGGAAAACTAAAAACTTGTGTACATGTCTTCCCTTTTCATGCATTGTTTTTACATAAGAACTATTATTATCATTATTATTATTCATTTTGGCGTCACCTGCACCATGGAAGGCGAAAAGCGAACTGAATGTATATATGTTTGTACACATTTTTTAGTGCCTTTTGTGTAATTTACTGGACAAATAATTTATTTAATCTAGTATAAGCTAATGTTCTTTTTGCATTGCAGTTGTCAAACAATATTTGCCATTCATTTTTTCATTTGATCTCGCATGATATTTTCGGGTACTTTTTTGTATGCATGAATAATAAAATATATGCATTTCATAAACTTGATTACTTTTACGCCTTGGTGTCTCCATCAGTTGTAATATTCATGCCACTTTACTTCTTTTATAATTCTATTCAATTTCATGTTTATTTTTAATTGCGATTTACATTATGCTGAACAACTTTGTTATTATTTGAATGTACACTGTTCTTCATAAAGGTGGAATATCTTCTCTTTTTTTTTTCTTTTTTGCCCCAGCAACACCATTTTGCTTCGGCTTCAATTTCTCGAATGTTTTTGTCCTCGCTTTCACTTTTTTTTGGACCCTGGCGATATCTTGGACGTTCCCCTAACCCTTCCTGGAAATTCTTATTTAAAAAAAAAGTTTTGTCAACCCCCGCAATGCCCATTTTGTCATTTTTCGCATCTTTGGGGCCCCTTTTTTGTTTACTTGGCCGACCAAGGCCCATTCGGTCTAACCCCCAGAACCCGTTTGATGTGGATAGGTAATTATTGGTCTTTAAGTTAAATCTAAGTTTATGGTTACATGTGTAAGTCTATTGTGTAGGGGTAGGGTCAAAGTTTATTTATATGGTGGTTTAAAATGGATTTTATTAATTTTACACCGTGTAAATTTATAATGAAAAATAAAATGTAGTTACCATTTACCACTTTGTCATGATGACTGACACAAGATTTGGAGAAAAGTAATAACATTTAACGGATTTAACGCTGTTTTAATTTTTTTTTTTTTTTATAGATTTTAGCATAAAGGTAGAATGAAATATTCAAAATTTTCACCAATCACACTTTTTACTTCAACCCCTCCCCTGGACAAGAGTCCTAGGCCTGTTGTTAGAAACCTACATTCAACTTAAAGAACAATAACAACCCTACACTTCTGACTCGTTTCCTGGGGATAGGATTGAGGGGGGGGGGGGGCTTGGTCGGCCGAGTAAACAAAAGGGGCCCCAAAATGCGAAAAAAATAACAAACTTGGGTATTGTGCCATTCTTCTTCTTCTCGAGTCCTTTCTCTCAATTTTTGTTTATTTGTGAATTAGAATTTGATTCAGACTCTGCCCATTAGATACTGAACGCAGGCGATCCCATTACGCGAAAGGGTAGTAAGATCAGCTGGGGAACAGGGGAAGGCAGAAGAGGGCATTGTAGGAGGTGGCTCATTGTCTCCTCCTCTCCGCATTCGCAAACTGGCCGTCCTTCAGTGTTGATGCCCCATTTGACCATTAGGGCCTTGAAACGGCCAACTCCAGATCGCAAGCGTTAAGACACAGCCAGAAAGGCCAAGGTTCACGGAATCCTGGTGGGAGGGACTCTTTTGGACTAGTGTTGACGCTGTGTGGTGCAGACGCAAGGCGGGTTGACCAGAGGTCTAGCCTACGGTTGTGGGTGCTTTGGTTCAGGGGCACGATGAATGAAGAAAACTGTGCCTCGATCTTAAGCGCTTAATTGCAGGCATGGCGTTGAAGAGAGGATGGAGTGGATCATTTTCTTGCTTAAGTTTCTCTTTTTGGGAGAGAACATGCCTCCTGATGTAGAGGAGGGGCGATGCCACTCAGAATGTAGAGGTCGTCTACCTTGGTTGGTTTCAGGCAACCTGTTATGGCCCTACAGGCACTGTTGAGTGATGCGTCCATCTTTGAAGCATGGGCTGATCTACCCCAAACAGGACAGCATATTCTGCAGCTGAGTAGCAAAGGGCAAGGGTTGTTTTGCGGATGGTGCTTGCATCAGTGCCCCATTTCAATTAGCTAGCTTCTTCAGTATGCTGTTCCTGGCACTGACTTTCTTCTTTGTCTTCAAGATGTGATTCTTGTAGGTCAGAGAGCGGTCTAGGGTGACCCCGAGGTAGACTGGGTGGGAGTATTCTGTATGGCCTTCCCATACCACTTAACCTTCAGCTGGCGGTTGGCGTCCCTATTCTTGAGGTGGAAGACGCTGATCTGGGTCTTAGAGGGATTTGCGCGAAGGTGGTTAGATGCGTAGTAAGGGATGAGACCATCCAGGGCAGATGAAAGTGCAGCTTCAACTTCCTCGAATGAGTCAGACTGTGAGGCGATACAAAGGTCATCTGCATATATGAAACTCCTGGTATCTGGATGGACCGGTTGGTCGTTGGTGTAGATGTTAAAGAGGAGAGGCGCAAGGACACTCCCTTGGGGTAGGCCATTCTTCTGGGTGTGCCATCTACTGTGGCTTCCATTAGATCTACGAAGAAGCGCCTGTTGGATAACATCGTTTGAATGAGCTCTAAGAACTTCAGGTCTTTAGTCAGATCGAAGAGCTTCTTGACTAGGATCCGATGGTTGACGGTATCATAGGCCGCTGATAGGTCTACAAAAGCAGCTCCTGTGATCAGGCCCTTCTCAAAACCATCCTCGATGTGCTGGGTAAGGTTGAGTAGTTGACCATTTACATGAGGGAACTTCAATCTTTGACGCCCTCTTGTTCGTTTTTCCTTTAATCTTTCTACTATAAATCCTTTCTGATGAAATGTATGACGAACTTCAATCCAGAGGGGGGGGGGGAGATGGGGGACCTCTGGAGCCTTCGGAGCATCCCTTAAATTTATAAACTGAAAAGTCCTATTTTAGTTATACTGGGTCAGGAAAGCACTATTAATTCGAAATTTAATGTTAGATATTGTTTGTGCTCTATAAATTTACTATTATTATTATTATTACTATTATTACTATTACTACTTTTATTATTATTTCTAGCTTCACCCGACGCTACGCGCCGGGACAGCTAGCAGGTCCACCCCTACAGTTTGAAAAGTGTTTTCTTTGAAGCCCCCGACTCTCCTTTTGATTTCGTGTAAGTGGTAAATGCTCGGCTGACATTTGCACCTGCGACAAATATTGTATCACCTGCCGCCCTCCAGTTACGGGGCTGAAGTTTTCTTCTTCGTCTTTTTATCATTTCTTCCCCTTTTTTTTGGGGGGGGGAGGGGGATTTATACCCCTTACCCCCACACCCATGGATCTGCCCCTGATTTTAGGGGGCTGCTCCGCAACATTTGTTCTTTGCGATTTATGCTTTGGACTTGATTATTTTGTTTAATTATTTTATATACTGTGGAAGTAGGTGATTATTTTTGGGGGCGCATTTTTTTTTTGGGGGGGGGGGTTTAGGCGGGGGTTATTTTCAATACTATCAGAATTCTGAGGAAAAAATGGGGCTATTATATATTTTTTCATATTTTTTTTACACTCAATTGTAAATTAGAATGAAACAGACAAATATATTTAATTAATTTATCATTTGTTATAATAAGCAGGAAAAAATGCGTTGGGGATCGCAAAGGCTTGGTTTTTATGGGATCGATACCGAAATACGAGAAATTCTTTGCAGACTATGGTAAGATAAAGAATATTTTTGGCGCCATTTTTCTTTTCAGAAAAAAAATGTGGCTTTTTTTGGGTGGGGGGGCTATTTTCAAAACTTTCAGAATTCTAAGGGGAAAAAAAAGAAAACGGACTGATAGTCTTTCTTTCTTTTCAGGAATTTTTTTTTTTTTAAGTTGGAGGGGGGGCGGCAAAATTCCCAAAGGCTTGGTTTTTTTATTGGATCCATACCGAAATCCGAAAAATCCGGTATGATGAATAATACTGGTGGCGTAAAGCTGATCAATGTCTTGCATGATCGAAAAAAAAAAATCTTTGCGGATGGTCGATCTGATGTAGAGTACGATCACGTTTGCAGAAACCGATGACGTATCCAGAGGGGAAGGGTCGAGAATGGAGAGCAGCTATTCGATGTCCCGCGAGACCAAAGAATTCCTTGAAGATATGCAACTCGCACTCACTCACAGTTACATTTGTACTCTACAATTTACACCACGCGTGGGACCGAAATCTCAGAATTCATGTTGAAGTTGATTTAATATTGTCAGGTTGCAATACTTATGCAACTCGCACATATTACTCGCACTTAATCACAGTACATTCATACACCACAATTTACACCACGCGTAGAACCGAGATATCAGAATTCACCTTAAAATTTATTTAATATTATCAAACCGGGAATACTGATACTTTAGTATTTCTTTTCTCCCTCTCTCTCTTCTCCGGCCTTAAACTATGGGGATGTAACATGGACCTGAAACTAAGAAGGCGCCTAATTGATCTCAAACTTATGGGCACCAAATTGGTCTTAAACTTGGGGGTGCCAAATTAATCCTTAACATAGGGGCGCCAAATTGATCTTTAATTTTATTGACATAAAACATATGGGCGCCACAATCCGATCTCAAATTTAGGGGGGTGTCAAATCAAACTAGAAATGCCAACACTGATAATTTGGTATTTATTTTTTCCTCTCTCTCTCTCTTTTCCGGCCTTAAACTATAGAGAGAGAGGGGGGGGGGTGCTAAATGGACCTGAAACTCAGAAGTCGCCAAATTGATCTTAAACTTATGGGCTCCAAAAGGACCTGAAACTAAGGGGCGCCAAATTGATCTTAAACTTAGGGGGGCCAAATTGATCTTAAACCCAGGGTGCCAACTTAGTCTAAGGCACTTTTCTGGAAATCGAATTTCCGATTTTCAGATTCTGTAAATTTTTGTTGAAATAGATACGGACCTCCAAATTTTTAAAAATATTAAGCATATTATAAATGGGCAATTTTCTGTAGAGTAACAAATGAAATTTCAATCCGAGGTTTTTGTGTATGAAGAGTATGGAATTTTGGGGTTATCCACGAGGCCAAGGGTCCACTGAGTCCGAGGATGTTCCCACGAGGCCGAGGGTCCACGTGGCCGAGGATCCACGAGGTCGATTTTTCTCATATCTTATTTTATTTTATCAGCAGACAAACATCTTAATGAAAGAAAATGCGAATTGAGAAAAATCGGTTAACGCGCCTTAGTTATCCAACAAGTATTTACATGATACACAAATAAAATAAATTTTACATATTAATTTATTTATATATGCCCATATACAAAAGTAATAAATACTCTATAAATAATATGGATGACATATGCAAATTAAAGCACTGGATATTAAAAAGAATACCATTTGTAAAAAAAAATAGATTACAAAATATATGCCCTTCACCGTGTTTACATTTCAGGCATTAAAGTAACATACGTTGTTAAGTATTTCCGAAAAGTGTGGGGTTTTTTTTTTCTCCTCTCTCATCTATTTTGGTACACAATCCCATAATTTTACTCTCATTGATATTGAAAATTGACCATAATCCATACCTCAGCACAATAAATCCCTCTTCGTGTAGCAGTTACATGGAGTCTGTACTCATATAACTTGGAATATCTTTGCTCACATCACGTGGAATAAATATAAGAGGTATATGTTTCTTCCAGATAGACTTCTTTGATTTTCTAGCAAAATGTGAACAGTATCACACTCTTTGAGAGCATGACAGGTGGAAACAGAAACACATGTGAGCGATTGATTATGTACTGAAATCAGGATTCGGTACCAAGAGCTATGTAAATCAAGTCAGTATCATATGTTGTTGGAAGTAGCCATTGCCAGAACATCAGTATCCGCACTGTACTGCGAGTTGCTTGCACTTTCTTGATCCCCTTCTTTTACAGCATCTGCCACAGCACGAACGTATCCATCTCCAACTCCTCGTGTGAATATGGGACGAGGCTGATTAATTCGGACTCGACAGGAGAACGGCATAGGAAAAGTACGGAAATCCTAGCCATCATCTACTGGAGGATGCATTGTATTTTTATTAGAGTGGCATGCCAGTGACTGTAATAGTATTTGGCAACCTGTGACCTCATCAGACATGTCAGAGGTCAAGGTATAAAAATACCAAAATATTACACCATAGCCATATCCTTGTAAGACAGTTACGCCAAGTATTCATTTTCTGAAATTTTTAGGTCATTGACCTTTCATTGTTCGCAGAGTTCAAATCTAAAACCCTGTTTATAATTGCTAATCCTTGATTGTAACATAACATAAAATGTTAACTTCGTGCATTTATCATCTAATTCACTGAGAAATGACGCCAAATAGCAATATTTTGATATTTTAAGGGCATTGCCTAGATCTGGAGGTCGTCAGAGGTCAAACCTGACTTACTTCCCGATCTTAAAATAAAGTTGTAGCAGGTACTATAATTGGTAGAAATTTCATGCTTTAGTCAAAATTTGCACAATTATTCAGCTAATCCGCTCTACTACAACAGTGCGTTAGTGCTTTCAGTATCTAGACATGGCATGCATATATGTATCATTGGGGCGTTGATACGGAAACTTACGATATCTTAGATGCAACATACATCTTCTTCTTCTTCTCGAGTCCTTTAATTTCTCTCTATTTTTGTTTATTTGTGGATTAGAATTTGATTCAGACTCTGCCCATTAGATACTGAACGCAGGCGATCCCATTAGGCGAAAGGGTAGTAAGATCAGCTGGGGAACAGGGGGAAGACAGAAGAGGGCATTGTAGGAGGTGACTCATGGTCTCCTCCTCTCCGCATTCGCAAACTGGCCGTCCTTCAGTGTTGATGCCCCATTTGACCAATTAGGGCCTTGCAACGGCCAACTCCAGCTCGCAAGCGGTTTAGACACAGCCAGAAAGGCCAAGGTTCACGGAATCCAACATACATGCAACTAATCTAAGGCCAATAAAAATCATCATCACCGTGCTGATACCTACCAGAGCTTTTACATAATTCAGCACAACATCAATTTTCATATCTTCTTGTGTTGCTGTCACTGCAGTGAAAGTGGTATGTATATCCTCAGTCACTGCCTCAGTAGGAATGGAGGTTGAGCTTGGGACTAGGGTAGAAGATTGGACAATTGGGCAAGGTTTTGTCGCATTTCCTATTTGAGAACGGAATGGGTCCCATGCATGGTCCTTGCATTCACACGTATCTTTGATCCGTTGTAAGGTAGAAGAACAACGATGTCATCCAAACGTGTCAATCTAGTTCAGTTTCGAACCGTTTTCTTGGGGTGGTGTCAGCGGTGGTAGTCTTCTACCACTTTGGTAGCAGGCAGTCTGTCCTGCTAGATTACCAACTGGAGCCGAACAGTTTAGTCTGGTCCATTCTCCTTCGATGTACGTATCACCTGAGTCACAGGATGCTGCACCGGGTGGGTAGCTATAACTCTCAAACCAACCCTCACATCGTAGATATATTGATCATCCTGATTGTATCCAGTGAGAATATATGTTCCTGCGTCATCTCTTGAGATGGGATCAATAGTGAGATGCAGGAAGCATTCGTTGCTTTCACTCGCATTTATATTCGTCAAGTGCTGATTTGAAGGCAATGAGGTGGATCCTGGATCCGCTGAGATAAATGACGGAGCTCTGTTTCCATACTGCAAGGTCACTCTTGAGCAGTTACGCGGATAGGGAAAATTAAGCTCTGCTTATTCAAATTCGGCGTTAATTCTTCGAATGTGTTTGTCCCCGCTTTCACTTTTCTGGGACCCTGGCGATATCTTGGACGTTCCCTTAACCCTTCCAGGAAAATTTTATTTAAAAAGTTTGTCCCAACGTCCCGTGACATGAGCTCGGCATTTTGTCAATTTTTTCGCATTTGGAGAGCCCTTTTTGTTTACTGGCCTCCTTCAATCACCCCCTCCCCCCCCGGAAAAGCGTTTCAGGTGTATAAGTCATTATTGGTCTTTAAGTTAAATCTTAGTTGATGGTTACAGGTGTAGGTCTATTGTCTAGGGGAAGGGTCAAAGTTGATTTTATTGTGGTTTAAAATGGATTTTTATTCATGTTTACACAATGGAAATTTCTGTTCTCCCCAAAACGGATTGTATAATATCAGCAAAACGCAGTTATAATGAAAAATAAACTGTAGCTACCATTTACCCCCTTGTAATGATGACTGAAACAAGATTTGGAGAAAAATGATAAAAACTAAGTATTTAACGTTGTTTTTATTTCTTTTTTTTCTTTATCATAAAGGTAGAATAAAATATATACTTTTTTTTTTTTTTTTTTTTTTTTTTTTTTTTTTTTTTTTTTTTTTTTTTACCAATTACACTTTTTACTTCAATCCCTCCCCTAGACAAGAGACCTAGGCCTGTTATTATAAAGATAGATTCAACATGTTCAACTTAAAAAAACATATTACAACCCTACACTTCTGACCCGTTTCCTCGGGTGTCTTAGGACTGAGGGGGGCTTGATCGGCTGGGAAAACAAGAGGGGGACCCCAAATTGCGAAAAGAAAAAAAAATAAATAGAAAATAAAATAGCAAAAATGGGCATTATGGGGTTTTTCTGATCAAAAGTGTTTTGGGAACATCCAAAATATAGACAGAGTCCCGAATAGTGAGAGCGGGGACAAACACAAAAAATAAAGGCCGGAGCAAAACGATGCTGCCCGAGCGAAATAAAAAAAATCCGCCTTTATGACGAACAGTGTATTATTTTATCCCATAACTTCGTGCTTCTAAAAGGAAATAAATTTGAATCTTTAATCTAATAGTTCAAACATGTTCATGCTGCTAATAAATAGTTAGAACTACCTTTGATCATTAATTGTCATAGGGGCGCATTACACTAATTAGCATAATCGAGTCCGGGAAATACCCCGACCGCGTATCAATGATGAGGTAATGGTTTGGAAAAAAAATTCATATTCATATAAAATCAATGAAAGGTATTTGGAAGAAAATTCTTTTTACTTTTCATAAAAGAGTAATCTTTAGTGCTTCAGGAGGCCCTTTTTGAGAGCTAGAAGGGGGTGTCAGTTGAATTTTATGGGAGAACTTATTTTCATGGTGTAGAACCCTCAACCGGAAGTCTTGGTAGGCACCAAATTGTATAGTACTCATTCCAGGTGATTTTATAAAATGAGCGAAGAGATGTACATGATATTTTTGAATGGACAAAGAGAACCATTCACTACCTAATTGTAGAATAAGTTTGTAATATTTCTATAAAACATTATTTTTGAAAGTTTTTGCATTTTCATTTATAAACACTACCCCTATGAGAGTGAATTAGGTAATAGGCCCTGAACAGTAATGGATGCGAATTGAATATCAAATTGCAAGCGATCGATTTCCAAAATAATGAAAAAACAGAGCAGATTCTAATTTATTGAATTGACTTTTTGGCAACTTTTGAGTCCAAATCTATTGGTAATCAAGAAATAGTGAAAATCAGCCTGTATTTCTGTGTTAACTACTGTTATTTGACAATTTAACAAGGGAGATTGCATGGTATTGTGGCCAAAATTGTTTATAATCGATACCTAGCTGATCGATCTGCATGTTACTTCCGGTGTTTCAATATCTTGAGCTGAAGGACTGTAAGTTGAAATTACCTATGAATTATTCCTCTAGATGATAAGATAACACTACAGATGCCTAATAGGCCTAGAGTTTAATTATAGTTAATTAGAGAATGGAAAGTCCATTCGAAGGAACGGCTCATTAAAATTCTAGCCGGTTTGTCCACAGCTTCGCTTTCGTTTCGACTTTTAGAAACTTGTCTTTAGTCCCGGTAACTAGCTTCCATGGAAGCAAGCTTTAGGCTAGCCTCAGAAAGCTAAAAGAGAGAGGAGAGAGAGAGAGAGAGAGAGAGCTAGAGAGAGAGGGTGGGGGTGGTAGCAGTTTTGGATGTGTGTGAGAAAGAGAGAGAGAGAGGGGAAGAGAAAGACAGGTAGAAGGTCTGATTTTTAAATTAGAAGCCTTGTCTATGATAGTGGACTGGGCTGGCTTGGTCTTGACGATGATTAAAGGGGGGGGAGGTTACAGTTTCCATTGCCTATGTCAAGCTGATTTGGCTGGGGTATAGTATTTGTATTCATATGCCAATCCACTGCCCATCTGTGCTGTTGGGTCTACAGAAAGGCTCAAATTCAATCCAGGCCAGCATCCAGGCAAATTCCCCCACATCCCCCCCCACCCACCTCTCTCTCGCACTCCTTCCACACTTTGCATTCGAAATGTTTTATCCATATTTTGAACCTCTTGCTTTGTATCATAT
>CALNVZ010003426.1:4370491-4382576 GCA_940671915.1 Paracentrotus lividus | reverse complement strand
TATAGAATGTTATCCTATTTAAACACAATCCTAGGGTGTTACTTCCATCTGAGTAGCCAAAGAATTAAGGAGCGTAGCATAATGCTTGAACCGTTTATAATGAAATCTGTAGTAGAACATTTCAACTCAAAACAAAAACAATTAAATTTGTCAAGATGAAGCTTTCATATCGCGAGAATTGACGTGTGAGCCGTGTCAGTGTTGGTCTCTCTGTAGTGCCATACACTCGTGATCATGTACAGGGGGTCGGGAGCTAATTGGTACAACAGACAATTAACCTCCCTACGGAATACGGTGTTTGATAGTGGGTAGAATTCACTTTTAGTACGAGGGCCATTTATTATTTGCGCAATAAAAGTGATACCACCATATCTAAAAGAGTTGCACAATCAAGTTGAGAGTTTTAATGCAACTCAAAGAGTACATAATGGCCTACATGTTAAATTGAACTAGTAACTGTGCTGCCGGATAATTAATTGGATGAATATCACAATTGGAAGCGAGTCGCATTTCCGAAGGTAATATGAATAAGAATAACAGTATAACATGTTATAGTCTAGATGTAAACTAATTTGGAAATTTTAGTAAACTTTTGGGCAAATCTTATTGTAGTGCCAAGTGAGTCTAAATTATGGTATTGAATAAAAGAGTATCAAAGAGAAAATAGTGTGAAAGTATTACAGTGCAACATGTGTATTTCTATTGTTTAACATAACATTGTTTTTTTGACAATTTATACATAACGAGTGTATAGTAAAGCTGCCAAAGTTTCGGCATTTGCCAAAAACTTGTTTATAATCAATTACCGCATATCCTTAGAGCTGATATTCGTTTGGATAACATCCGCAATAATAATCTTCCTGAGATTAAAGTCAGTGTTTATGCCAATTGAGTCGATTCATGACTAAGCTGGAATGTAAGTTATGAGACCATATAAGGTTAATTTAATTATAATTGCGCTTATCTAGATGGATAAGTATACAACTACAGGATCCGACCTAATAGTGTGTCACATATAGAGTGTTGTTAATTATAGTTAATTAGTCATAAATGAAGGCATCCATTAGTAAGAGGAGGAGGACCTGGAATGGGCTCATTTAAATAATCTAGCTGTTACCGGTACTTTTTAGTTTAGTAGACCAGTGGTGTCTGTGGTCCACAGGCCTTCCGGACTATAACGTTTGACTTTAGAAAAACTTTTGTCTGTTAGTCCCCACTAAAAAAAAATAAGGTACGTAGATGGAATGCGTTTTGAGGTTGGGCTTAAACGGTGGAATTTGTACATTGGCTCTCAAATTTGATTTGTGGTTTATATGAGGTAAACTATGCTATCATGGTAAAAGCTACATAAGCACATGGCTGTCAGCCTCAGAAAGTCTAATAAAGAGAGGAAGAGAGAGATGGGGTATTGTAGGGGTGAAAAATTTAATTTTGCTTTTAAAAGTGTAAGGAACGTTGTTGTATGTCGATGGGATAGAGAGAGAGAATTGAGGGAAGAGAGGCAAAGACAAAGGATAATAGAAATCTAGGTATGTTTTTAATAGTTTAAAGGCCATATGCTACTTCATGTCTGAGTGTGACCTATGGGCCATTGGCAATTGGTTTTTGCAACCAAATTTGATTGCAAGTTGGGGTTGGGGGTTACAGGTTGTACAGTTTCAACTATGTTAGCTCTATGATCATGCAGAAGACTGAATGTTGGCTGGGGGGAGCTAAGTGGATATAGCCTATGCTATTATGTAGCTCTACAATATTGCCAAACTCTATCTGCCGCATCTGGTGCTGTTGAACTACATGAATAAAGCATCAATATTAATCAATCACAGGCCAAGCACAGTCCAGAAGCATCCTAGCACTCACCCCCCACTCTCTCCGAACACACACCTCTTCTCTCTTGGCCAAACTAAACCTTTCATCACACACTTTCACAAATCTCTCTTGCCTGAAAAATTAATGTTTTTATTAAACCTCTGTTCTTTAATATTGATCTACCTATTAGCATAAATTTATTTATAAGAAGTCAGATTCCTCCATTCTCCTTTCTCCATTGTTGAGGTTTAACAATAACATCCATGAATTCCCAAATCTTATGGACACTCATTGCAAATACATCTCAAAAGATGGTTGCCCCAAAAGTAGGAAGTTTTGTGTTCTGTGCATTTTTTTGAAGTGTGAATAAGGTGCACTAGATCTTCTTTGTTTTTGTATTGTATCTTGGTTTCAAGTCACTATTTATCCTAGGTGATTACTAACCTTATTTAACACAGCATCTAGGTTTCTCTACAATTGCTAGCCGATAAAGATAGTAAAGGCTGATTATAAATTTCTTTAACTACTTTAAAAACGTAACATTCAACTAATAGCAACAATACATAATAATTGTACCAAATTCGGATTAGACTATTCAAAGCTTCGCATAGTTTCGAGTGTGTGAAGTGTACTTAGTTTGTTCAATGGTTATTCCGGACAATTATATATCGTGGGAAATAATGTACAGAGTAAGCACATTTATGTCACCAATAGCGAACTTAACACTCTTCCTATGCGAAAAGTGCGTTTGATATCAGGAGGGAAAAAGACTTTTTTAATGGCATGGAATATTGTTTCTTTATAATATTAATAATCTTAAGTAAGGAGTGCCATAAAACGAGAGTTAGAAATTTAACAAATCAAAGGTAATTTACCGTACAATCACAAATGGCGCACCTTAGCGAGCATAAATGAGATTAGCAAATAATACGGGAGAATTCCGGAAATACCCGGCGGCGGACCGCCGCAAGCGGAATGATAATAACAATAAATATGATGTAAGATGTTTTGGAAAAAAATTCTACCATATAAAAAAATTCAGTATGAAGAGTTGGGTATTTGGAAGAAATTCTTTTTTTAGCCCTATTCGATTAAATGAGTATATCAAATTTATGTTTGCCTTCAGAATGAGCTCACTATTTTAGAAAGGAGCGTATACCGAATGTTGGTGTCAGTTGGAATAGATTTATGGAAGAACTGTTATTTCATGGTGTTAAGAACCTCAACCGGAAGTCTTAAAAGGTGAAAAAATACCTTTAGCCCTGTTTTAGGCTACCGAAATCAATCTTAAATTTAAGCGAGTATTAGTCATCATTCATGGCTTAATCGAATTAATTTTATTTTTAAGATAAGTAAGAGACCTGAAGTAAATGTCACTTGTAAACCTATTTTTAGCATGTTACGATAGAGAAGCATTACTATGTTCTAATGTAGAATAGAATTAGATATTATATACTACTATACATATATAAAACACTTATATTTGAAGCAGATATTTTTTGCATATAGTTTCATTTTTAAACACACTAACACCTTAATTGTGTTGATGGTTAAGAAGATGAAATTAGTGGCTATTTTAACCGAACCGAAAAAGGACTTCGCCATGTCAGTAATTTATTTGCTTGAAACAGTTACATGTGCTGGATGATTAAGCAACTTATGAATATCAATTAAAAAATTGGGAAATCAGCGCCATTCGATTTCCAAAAAATCAATAAATGAATAAATACATAGCAGATTCTTTAATAATTAATTGAGAGTTTACTTTTGGCAACTTTTGAGTCCAATCTTATTGGTATTCAAGAAAATAGTGAAAATCAGGCCTTGTAATGTTCTATGTAATAACCACCTACTGTTTTTTGAAACAATCTTAGTACAAGCCTGGAGACTGTCAAAGACACCTGCATTGTGGCCAAAACTTTTTATAATCGATACGCGCTTAGTTCAAAGGTCTGAATTTTCTTTCGAACTAAGCTTTGTGTACTTCCAAATTTTTCGAGGTGTTTCAATATCTTCAGCTGAGGGATGTATAAGTTAAATTGAAACCTATGAATTCAACCTAATCTTCCTCTAGTACTCCGAAGTACCTAGACTTGGTACCCACACTACCAGAAATGTGCGCGTCACATAGAAGACCTAAGTAGTTTCACATTATGGATATTAAATTAGGAGAATGATACTAGTCCAATTAGAAGGAACTGTAGCTCATTAAAATCTAGCCCTGGTATAGAAAGGTGGTTTTGTCCACAGCCTTCGGCTTATTTACGATTGTGTCTTTTTGCGAGCTAATTAGAAAACTTGTGCTCTTTCCTAAGTCACCGTTGAAAGATTTCCAAATTACGGGGTTAAACTAGCTTCCAAATGGAGCTAAAGTGCGTTTCAAGGGACAAATAGCCTCAGAAGCTAAAAAAGAAGAGGTAAGGAGAGAGGGGGGAGTTTGTTTCTTATGTTTTGGAGTGTGTGAGAATAGAGTATTTGCAGAGAGATAGGGAGAAGAAGACAAGACTAGTGTTGTATGTAATGTTCAATTCTGGATTTTATTTATATATTTAGAAAGGCGCTTTTATGTCTCATGTCTTTATGTGGGACCTGGAAACCTGGCTTGGTCTTTGTGACATGATTGCAAGGGGAGAGAAAGGGGGGGGGTTGTTTACAGTTTTCCGATTTTAGCCTATAATTATGTTGCAAGCTGATTCGGGCATAGTTCGTTGGAAATAGTATAAGTACTATTTGTATTTCAAATATTTGGGGCCATACCACTCGAACCCATCTGTGCTATGTTGGGATCTACAGAGAAAAGCAAATAATATTTTCTAGATCTAGGCCAGGGCATGCAGGCCAGTACTTTCAAACTACCCCG
Source organism: Paracentrotus lividus (assembly GCA_940671915.1). Classification (NCBI taxonomy): domain Eukaryota; kingdom Metazoa; phylum Echinodermata; class Echinoidea; order Camarodonta; family Echinidae; genus Paracentrotus; species Paracentrotus lividus. The sequence goes on along the minus strand of CALNVZ010003426.1, from coordinate 4,377,907 downwards.
CCCCGCCCCCGCAACCCTCGTGCTTCTCTAGTCTGCACTTCCTTACCAACCACATTTCCTGCTAATATGTTTTGATTAAAACACTCTTTCTTCTCCATCCTAATATATCTAATATAACAAATAACAATAATAATATATATTAAAGGTCATCCACCTCTTCTCCATTTGAACAACATTCCAGGATTTTTCCCAATCTTTACAGATGGACACGATTGTGAGAACTTATCACACAGTTCCATATGAAGTACAAGTTCTCGATTTTTTTACTAGGAGTGATCGTCTTGTTGGTTGTGCCAATTTTGGTTTGTTAATTTATCTTTTGGTATCTCCACATCTACGCCATATCACAATAGGGTTTATAACCATATATTAAAACACACATCCTAGGTTGTAGCTCATTAAGTTCCAGCCAACGATATAAGGTCTGATATTCATAATTTTAAAGAACATTCACAAACAAACTTTATTCAATAGCTTTCTTCAGTCGAGTGTGAGTTGTAGTGTTTTGTTGGCAATAATGTGATATGTACAGGTGCACATTGGTACAAACAATACCCTCCCTAGGCGAAAAGGGTTGATAGGTAAACTGTTTAAGGCATGGAATGTTCTTATAATATCTAAAAGGGTTGCCATTCAAGTTGAAATTTTTAAACATCCAAAGGTAATTCCTACATCTGAACAGTAATGTGCGGGGTACATTTGTTTTTTGGTATGACTTGGAATCGGTCGATCATGCATGGATTCATGATGAATATCCAAAATGAGAAGCGATCGAGTTCCAAAATAATGAGAAGAATTGCATAGCGTTCTAATTTATGTGAACTACGACTTTTAGAAGCAACTTTTGACGTCCATAATCTATTTGGTATCAAGAAGAATAGTGAGAGAGATCAGCCTTTATTTCTATGTTAACTACTGTTTTTTGAGCATTATCTTAACAAGTAAGGAGGAGAATTTCTGGCATGCATTAGTTCCACATAAGACTTGTTTATGTAAGTAACAGGAATAACCTTAGAATCTGCAAAATCGGTAATCTGCACTGATTTACTTCCTAGGTGTTATCAAATATCTTCAGCTGACAGAGAGATGTAAGCTTGATTATTGAACGCGTGACTAAGTTATTCCTCTAGAGGTATGATTAATGGGAGTGATAACACTACATGAAATTGTGCCTAATAGGCTATGAGCTTTAATTATAGGACTTAAAGTTAGGAGATGAAAGTCGATGGTAGAAGGAAACTTGTCTCTTGTAAAATTCTTATAGCCCTCTGCCGCGATTTGTTTGTCCAGACAGCCCTTCTTAAATGTGAACTACTATATCGTCTACGACTTTAAAGTGAAACGTTATAAGTCTTTAAAATGTCCCCGGGATAACTAGCTTCCCATGGAAGCAAAGACTTAGGCTTAGCCTTCAGAAGATAGCTAAAAAATGCAGAGTGAAGAGAGGAAAGGGGGGGCCTGTGGTTTTGTCTTTTGAAGGTAGCAGGTTTTGGTAGTGTGTTGGAAAGAAGGAATTAGACGAAGAAGGGGAAGAGATGAACATGTAGAAGAGTCTATTTTCTAAATATAGGTACAGTGCCTTCTGGTTCCTCTTTATTGCTAGAATGGAACTGGTTGACCTGGCTTGTTACTCTGGAAACAGATGATTGAAGGGTGGGAGGAGGGGGGTGTTTACAGTTTCCATGCCTACTATATGGCAAGCTGATTGGCTGGGCTATAGTATTTGTATTCATATTTGCCAGAGCCAGACATGCCCATCTTCGTATGAACTTTGGGGGCTTTTTTTTGGTTGAAGTGTCTTAGGCAGAAAGCATCATATTCATTCTTCGGGCTAGGCATATTCCAGGCACATCTCAGCTCGAACCCCCCCCCCCCCACCTTCCCTCTCTGAACTGGCCGACTCAACTATTCCAACTCTTCCAATATGGCTATTAATAGTCCTTGTATATAACCTCTTCTTTAATATAGTCCAATATTTATAACACTTATCTAAGGTCATCCCCTCCTTCTCCATTTAGGACAAAAACACCAGATTCACCAATCATGGACACATGTGCATCACAAAAGTAGCAAGTTCTGCATTTTAAAGAAGACAATGAATCTTCTAGTTTTTGTCTGTGTTAATGTTTAAATCTCTTGGTTCTCAACTTCATTAAACTAGTGTTAAAGGATATCCGTATTTAAACACATCCTAGGGTTTACTTCACATTTGTAAGCGCAATGAAAATAAGGTTTAACTGAGTCTATCTAAGTCGTTAAGAACATTCCACAAAAGCAAAACAATTTGAGCTTCCACTAAAGAACTTTCCATATCACAGCTCGAGTGTGAGAGTGTGAATGTGTCCTTCTTCAAAGGCCTTCATAATGTGATTACTCGTACAGGGCACATTGCGTTTACAAAACAATCTAGCCTCCCTTAGAAGGAAGAGATGTGATATGAATAGAAACTCTTTTTAAGAGCATGGGTATTGTTTCTTGTAATAATATCTAAAGAGGTTTTGACTCAAAATCAATATATTGAAATTTTTTAAGATTATCAACGGTATTCCTACATGCGTACAGGGGCGCATTACACTATTAGCATAATCGAGTCCGGAAAATACCCGACCGCGTATCAATGATGAATGGTAATGGTTCTTGGAAAAAAAAATTCATATAAAATCAATGAAAGGTATTGGAAGAAATTCTTTTTACTTTTCATAAAAGAGTAATCATTAGTGCTTCAGAGAAGCCCTTTTTTGAGAGCTAGAATGGGAGGTGTCAGTTGAATTTTATGGGAGAACTTTATTTTCATGTGTAAGAACCCTCAACCGGAAGTCTTGGTAGGCACCACAAATGGTATAGTCTCATTCCAGGCTGATGTTTTATTAAAATGAGCCGAAGAGATGTCACTTGATATTTTGAATGAGACCAAAGAGAACATTACTACCTAATTGTAGAATAAGTTTGTATATATTCTCATTATAAAACACTTATTTTTGAAGATTTTTTGCATTATTCATTAATTTAATACCACACATACCCCTATGGAAGTGTGGAATTAGAGCGTAAATGGATACCCTGAACAGTAATGTGCGATGAATATCAAAATTGGAAGCGATCGATTCCAAAATAATGAAAAAACATAGCAGATTTCTAATTTTATTGAATTGACTTTTGGGCAACACTTTGAGTCCAAATCTATTGGTATTCAAGAAATTAGTGAAAATCAGCCTGTATTTCTGTGTTTAACTACTGTTGTTTTGACAATTTAACAAGGAGAGACTGCAGATTGTGGCCAAAATCTTGTTTATAATCGATTAACCTATAGCTGATCGATCTGCATGTTACTTCCGGTGTTTCAATATCTTCTAGCTGAAGGATTGTAAGTTGAAATTACCTATGAATTATTCCTCTAGATGATACAGATAACACTACAGATGCCTAATAGGCCTTAGAGTCTTAATTATAGTTAATTAGGACGATGAAAGTCCATTCGAAGGAACGGCTCATTAAAATCTAGCCGGTTTTGTCCACAGCTTCGGCTTCGTTCGACTTTAGAAACTTGTCTTTAGTCCCGGTAACTAGCTTCCATGGAAGCAAGCTTAGGTGTATGCCTCAGAAAGCTAAAAAGAGAGGAAGAGAGAGAGGGGAGGCGGGCGGTATGCAGTTCTCTCTGGATGCATAGCCGGAAAAGAACGAAGAGAGAGTTGTAATGAGAAAGATCATGGCAATGAAGTGCTGCCATATTTAAAATTACAATTAGAATCCTGTTGTGAATCCTCATAGAACTAGTGGACCTAGGGCCTGGCTTGGTCTTAGATGATTGACCCACGGAAGAGAGGGATGGGACCATGGGGAGGTGTTACACCTTTAAACCATTTGCCTAATATTATGCATAAAGATCTGATTTGGTCTATGGGCGTTATACGAAGTACCTTCTGTATTCATATTGCCAACCACCTGCCCATCTGTGCTCGCCCTCTGCGCGTCCCTACAGAAACCGCATTCAATATTTCCGGAATCCACTGGCCAGGGCATTCCAGGCATCTCACGTCCCACCCCCCTCCCCACCTCTCTCCTTTCTGCCTCACTCATTAACCTTCCACCACTTTCCATGCTAAATGTTTTATTAACCTCTTCTTTAATATATCTATATAACATTATAAGGTCATCCCCCTCCCTTCTCCAACAACACCAGATTCCCAATCATGGACACAGTCATGTGCATCACAAAAGAGCAAGTTTCTGCATTTTAAGGAATGATCTCTTTGTTTTGTATTGTTTATCTTTGGTTTCAATCTTCATAACTAGTGTTATCCTATTTAAACACATCCTAGGTTTACTTCATTGTAGCCAAGATATAAGGCTGATATCTAATCTTTAAAGAACATTCACAAAACAAACTTTATTCAATAGCTTTTCTTCCAGTCGAGTGTGAGTGTAGTGTTTTGTGGCAATAATGTGATATGTACAGGTGCACATTGGTACAAACAATTACCTCCCTAGGGAAAGCGTGAGAGAGATCTAAATCTATTGGTATCAAGGAAATAGTGAAAATCAGCCTGTATTTCTAGTGTAACTACTGTTTTTTGACATATTTAACAAAGGAGAGTGCAGCATGTATTGTGGCCAAAACTTGTTTATAATCGATACCTTAAGCTGAATGATCTGCATTGTTACTTCCGGTGTTTCAATATCTTCAGCTGAAGGGATGTAAGTTGAAATTAACCTATGATATTATTCCTCTAGATGATAAGATAACACTACAGATGCCTAATAGGCCTAGAGTTTATGTAAGTAAGTCATAGAAATGAAAGTCCATTAGAAGTCGAAACGGCTCATTAAAAATCTAGCCGCGGTTTTTGTCCACAGCCTTCGGCTTGCGTTCGAAGTTTTAGAAACTTGTCTTGAAGTCCTCGGTAACTAGCTTCCATGGAAGCAAGCTTGAGTGCTAGCCTCAGAAAGCTAAAAAAGAGGAGGAGAGAGGAGAGAGAGAGGAGGAGAGAGTAGAGAGAGAGAGAGGTGGGGGGGGAGCAGTTTTGGAGTGTTGGAGAAGAGAAGAGAAGAGGGGATAGAGAAATGACAGGTAGAAGGTACTGATTTTAAAAATTAGAAGGCCTTGTCGTCATGATGTGGACTGGGCCTGGCTTGGTCTTGACATGATTGAAGGAGGGGGGGGTGGGTTACAGTTTCCATTGCATATGGCAAGCTGATTGGCTGGGGTAAGTATTTGTATTCATATAGCCATCCACTGCCCATCTGTGCTGTTGGCTACAGAAAGCATCAAAATATTCAATCCAGGCCAGGGCATCCAGAGTCAGCTCCTCACCCCCCCCCCCACCTCGCTCTCTGCCACTCCGCTCCACCACTTTTCCGATGCTAAACTGTTTTTATTAACCTTTCTTTAAGTATATCTAATATAACATATATAAGGTCATCCCGCCCTCTTCTCCAAACAACACCAGACTTCCCAACATGGACACAGTCATGGTGCATCACAAAAGAGCAAGTGTTGCTGCAATTTTAAGGAATGATCTCTTTTGTTATTGTAATTGTTTGATTCTTTGGTTTCAATCTTCCATAACTAGTGCTTATCCTATCTAAACATCATCCTAGGTTTACTTCAAGTTCAATGATATAAATAAGGCTGATAATCTATCTTTAAAGAACATTCACAAAACAAACCTGTTATTCAATAGCTTTATCCTTCCAGTCGAGTGTGGAGTGTAGTGTTTGTGGCAAGTCAATTGTGATAATGTCAGGTGCACATATGGTACATAACAATTACCGTCCCTAGGGAAAAGGGTGATAGTAGAACTTTTTAAGGTGCATGGAATGTTCTATATAATATCTAAGAATTGGGTTGCCAATCAAGTTGAATATTTTAAACATCAAAGGAATAGTGCTACACTACAGGGCGCACTAAACATTTAGACGACTAATTTAGCATAATCGAGCTCAGGGAAATACCGATCCCCTGACGACTAAATCAATGATGATTCGGTAAATGGTTTGGAAGAAAAATCATATAATAAAATCAATGAAAGGTTATTGGAAGAAATTCTTTTTTACTTTCATAAACAGAGTAATCAATATAGTTGCCTGCAGCATTGAGACCCTTTTTGAGAGCTAGAATGCATGGTGAATGTACTCAGTGAATCATTATAATGCGAGACTTGACTTCATCGGCGTAAAGACCAACGGAATCTTACGGTGGCAACCAAAATGTAAGGTTATAGACTGTCTAGCATTCGCGAGCACATGAAGTGTGTTTAAAAAGTGGAGGAAATGAAGAAGAATGTCACTTTGATATTTTGATGAGACAAAGAGAACATACTACACTAATATGATTAGAAAAAGTTTTGATATTCTCATATATAAACCACTAGTAGAAGGTAGACTGTAGGGAATAACGATACAGTAGCGGAGATATCGCACCGGTCCAACCCAATTGTTCCAAGCCCTAGCCGCCAACATAGAGTCACTGAGTTGAAGATAGTCCGCTCTATTTGGTTCAGGTGGTCTGTCTGGGAACGTTTGAAATTGCTTTATTCGACAAACAACAAGTGAGAATCTCCGAGTGAAAACTACCCAAAATGGCTGCAAGGTTAGGAAAAATATTGCAGCCTGAAAAATGGTCTCTGATATGTAAAAATTGACATTTTAGAGGAATGTGATGGTTATAAAAATAGAATTGGGCAGCGCCTTATTTTCATGGCATTATGGACATGATGTGGAGGGTGGACCAACGTGTTATGGGAGGTGTTTGCACTGTACAAAGCCTGGTAGTACTTGGAAGAAGGTAGGCGAGATGAATATTCCAACCTGTGACTAATGAAGGTAAGCAATGTGCTAAAAGTTAGTCATCATTTTTTGTTGTAGAGGAATACCGGGACACCACATGGATCGGGTTGTCATATGTAAATTTAACTCCGGAGGTTGAAGTTGACTAAGGCAAATGTGAAGAATCAAATGTAAAGGTGCAACAGTAATATGAATGTATTATGAGTTAGTTATTGAAGATTGTGTTGACAATTTTGAAATGTCATATTCTCTTTATTATTAATGTGATTGTGATGATCTACATGAGATATATAAGTTATCTGAGTGTTTTGGAAGTGTCTTGTTAGTAAATTGCATTTATAATTTCTAAAATTGAGAATTATGTTATACAAAAATCTAATACAAACATGTTTAATTGATGGTTTACATTCAAATCAGCTGCTTCCAGACGAGATCTTTAATACCGAAAAAAGGAGGTACAAATAAACATACTGTCCGGTAGATTCTCTACATTGTAGGGAATGCCGGACAATTTACGAATGACGTCATTCTTTGCATAGTAACTGCACTCAACAGAATATTTTATGATTACCGTCAATATTTTTGGAAAATTAAGTTGAGATGATGATAGCTGAAGCAATGAGAGATCTT
>CALNVZ010003426.1:4335425-4370466 GCA_940671915.1 Paracentrotus lividus | reverse complement strand
AAAAGAGCTAAGGTGATTAGTTCCTAAAAACTTTATTAATTGGCATGGAATGTTTCTATGATTAATAAATCTAAAAATGGGTGCCATTTCAAGTTGAAATTTTAAACATCAAAGGTTAATTCCTAAACTATTTTTTGCGAACAGGTAATTGTGCGGATTGTAATAATCAAAATAAATGGAATTGCTTGTTATCGATTAACCAACAAAATACTATGAAAATATCTACTGTCAGATTCTAATTTATTGGAATTGACTTTTTGAGTGCTCAACTAATTCTGAGTTCCAAATCTATTAGGTACTCAAGAAATAGTTGAAAGGGACTCAGCCTTTATTCCTATGAATACTACTGTTTATCTTGAGCAGTTTACAAAGGAGAAGATTAGCACATGCATATTGTGGCCAAAACTTATGTTTTTTATAATCGATACCGTTTTAAGGCTGAATGAGTACTATGGCCAATGTAATGACTTGTCCGGTGTGTTCAATATCTATGCAGTTCGTGAAGGGATGTCAATGTTGAAAATTAACCTATGACATTATTCTCCTCTAAGATGATAAGATAACACTAGCAGATAACCCGTAATAGGCCTAGGGTTATTAAGGTTCACATAGCAAGACACAGTCATTGAAGGTAACGGCTCATAGAAAAGTCTAGCCCGGTTTTTGTCCACAAGCCTTCGCCTGCGTCGATTTTAGAAACTTGTCTTTGAGTCCACAATACGAGGGTAAGCTAGCTTCCATGGGAAGCAAGCTTGAGGCTTAGACGCTCGGAGAAAGCTAAAAAAGAGAGAGGAGAGAGAGAGAGGGGGGGGGGAGGGAGGGGAATGTATTCTTGTTTAAATCTAAGTATGATTGGTAAGCAGCTTTTGGGAGGTTGGTTGTGTTTGTTTGGAAAGAGTTGACTTTGATGAAGAGGGGAATAGAGAAAGACAGGTATTGAAGGTCTGATATTTTTAAAGTGTAGACACGGCACTAATTTGTCTCATGCTAGTGGACCTTAGAGGCCTGGCTTAAGAGTTTGGACGATGATGTGAAGGGTGGATGGTGGTGGTGGTTTTGCTTTTTTTTTAAAATGTTACATTACACATTTGCTGCGTAATATATAGAGCAGAGCTGCGATTTGCGCTAGAAGGGTTATAGGGATAAATTTTTTGTGAGATCAAAATATTTGACCCAAAACCACTGGCCCCATTCTTTTGCTGTGGGGTCTACAGAAGAGCATTCATATATTCAATACCATCCAGGCACCAGCTCATCCACTCACCCCCCCCCCCCAGGTCCTCTGTCTTTCTCTGCCGCTCACTCCTTCCACCACCAATTTACCAATGATAAGGTGTTTTTAAGTTAACCTCTTTCTTAATATGTAACTTAAAGAATATTTTGAATCATGTATTATGTCCATTTAATAAAAGTGTACAATCCGCGCCGTCTCCCTTAGTTTTAAACCAATTATACGACCAGATATTCCAACCAATCCATCAAATGTATGGAACTATTAGATTGTCATCACAAAAGAGCATATGTTTCTGCATTTTTTAAGGGACCATGACTCTTTGTTTTGGTATTGTTTATCTTTGGTTTCCACCTACCTCAATTCCAATATCTTAGCCTTATAGTCCCTATTATATAATCACATGCCTATGTGTTTATTCAAATTGTTTAGCCAAGAAATAAAGGCTGATATCTAATCTTTATAAGAACATTTCACAAAAATCAAATCTTTATTCAGATTTAGCTTTTCCTTCTCGAGTTCGGAGTGTGAGTGTAGTGTCTTGTATGGCAAAATGTGATATTAGCAAAAGAAGTGCACCTATTCCCTGTAGCAAACTAATACCTACCCGTTAGGATAAAGGGTCTGAAGCAGTATTAGAAAAACTTTAAGGACATGGAATGTTCTATGTTAAGTCCGCAAATACCTAATATCTAATATAAAGGTGTGCTATGCAATGTTCCCCTGAAATTTATAAACAAGTACAAAAGGTAATTCCTACATCTACAGGCGCATTACACTAATGCATAATCGAGTCCGGGAAAGTACTAGCCCGGTACCCGCGATCAATGATGAGGTAATGTGATTTGGTAAAAAAAAATTCAATTATAAAATGCAATGTGAAAAGGATTTGATTGGAAGTAGAATTCTTTTTATCCCTAATTCAATAAGGAGTAATCATTAGTGCTTTCAGTGATGTAGCCCTTTTTGAGAGCATGAATGCAAAGTGTGTGTCTTGGCAGTTTATTTTATGGAGAAGAAACTTATTTTCATGGTGTAATGGAAACCCTCAACCGAAACCAAGTCTTGTGAGTGGACTCAATGTATCTTGGTATAGTTCTCATTCCAGGCTTGAACTTTATAAAAATGCAGCTAAGATAGCCTAATGAAAAGTCCATCTTGAATCCTTTGATGGAGACAAAGAGAACGAACATTATCATACCTCGTTATATAATGAATAGCTATAATGTGAAATATATTCTCATTATAAACTACTTTATGTTTGAAGATTTTTTGCATTTTCAATATTATATAAACACCAACCCCTATGGAGTGGTAATAGTGGCTAATACAATGCGACCGACTGAACATGTATATGTTGGCAGGCGATGAGATTTATAATTATGTCAAAATTTGGCAAAGCCCGATCGATTTCCCAAATAATGAAAAAACATACAGATTCTAATTTACTTGAATTGTACTTTTGAGCCATATCTTTTGAGTCGACCAAAAGTCTATTTATGTGCGTAATCAAGGAGAATTAGGTGAAAATCAGCCTAGTGTATTTCTTGTGTAACTACTGTTTTCTTGACATATATTAACAAGGAGGATGTGCAATGTATTGTGTGCCACAAACTTTGTTACTATAATCATACCTTAAGCTGATCGATCTGCATCGTTACTTCCTGGTGTTTCAATGTATCCTTCAGCCTGAAGGTATGTAAGTTGAAATTAAACCTAGTAATATATATTCCTCTACGATATAAGATAAACCACTACACGAAAATGCCTAATAGGACGCTAAGACAGTTTAATGTAATAAGTTATTAGAGAGATTTGAAAGTCCATGAAGGTATAGAAACGGCCAGATTAAAATCTATCGTAGCTGAAACTGCGTTTTTGGTTCCACAGCCTGTCAGCGGGCTATCGTTCGACTCTTAGAAACTCTGTGTCTTTCAGTGTCCCATGCTGCGTAAACTAGCTGTGACACATGGAAAGAGGCAAGCTTCCATGCTGCTTAGGCACTCAGAAAGAGATACTAAAAAAGGAAATGCGAAGAGAGACCGAGGGGGGGGATAGGTTTGAGACATGTTTTGGAGTGTAGGTGGAAAGAAGAAGAGACCGGTTGGAGGGAATGAGAATAGACACCAGTAGAAGGCTTGATTTTTAAACCTAAAAATTAGAAGGCCTGTTTAAATTGTTGCTCATGCTAGTGGACCTGTGAAGCCTGGGCTGGCGTCTTGACAATGTGAATTGTATGAGGTAGAGAGGAGAGAGGGGGGGTGTTCAAACCAAATTGATGTTGACATGTTCTCCAATTGCCTAAATATGGCAAGCTGAATGCGCCCTGTGGCCCACCTTATACATTTAATAGTGTGAAGCAATTTATTGTATTTCATGATCAAACCATGCCCATCTGTTGGAACATGTTGAACTGTCTCACCGGAGCTATTCAATATTCCCAATCCACCGGCCTAGTGTGCATTCCTCAGGTGCATCTGCGAGCTTCACCCCCCCCTCCCCCACCTCTCCTTCTCCTGCCAAATCTCCTTTCAACACCACTTTAATTCCAAATAAAGCTTAAATGTTCTATTATACCTAACTTTCTTTAAAAAATATTCAATTATTCTATAACATTATAAGCGTCACCCCTCCCTCGTCCAGCTAACAACACATGATTCCCATTCAATTATGGAACCATAGTGCATGCAGCAAAGAGCAAGTTTCTGCATATTCTCTTAGGAATAGAAATCTCTTTGTATTTGTTTTGTTTTCATCTTTGGTTTCAAATCTTTCTATTACTAGTGTTATCATATTTTTAAAACACATTCCTTAAGGTTATAAACTTTCATGTAGCCAAGAAATTAAGGCTGATATTCTTAAATCTTCCTCATACCAAGTAACATTTCACCAAATTCAAACTTCTATTTTCAATAGCATTTCCTGCCAAAGATGCGATGTAAAAGTTAAAGTGTAGTGGTTCCTGTAGGTAATTTTAATTGATTAAAATGATACAGGTGCACATATTGGTACGAGGAGACAATACCTACCCTAGTGTGGATAAGGGTTTGATATAAGTAGAAGAAACCTTTTTACAGGCGAGTGGAATGTTCAAATTGAAATTAATAATATCTAAAAGGGTTGCCATCAAGTTGAAAAAATTTTCCTTAATAAACATCAAAGTAATTCCTACATTCAATTGCTGAACTCAGTAGATGTGCGGAGTGTGAAATGAAAGTATCAATAATGGAAAAGGCGAAACTCGATTTCCCAAAATAATGAAAAAACATGGTTATGCAGATTACTAAATTTATTGAAATTGACATTAATGGTTGTCTTAACTTTGTGTGAGCCAAATCTATTGGTAATCAAGCGAAATAGTTGAAAATCAGCCTTATTTCTAAAATAGTGTAACACTGTTATTTGACAATTTAAAACAAAAGTAGTGATATCTGCATAAATTGTCATATTGTTGGTTCGCAAAACTGTTTATAATCGGATACCTAGCTGATCGATCTGCATTGTTACTTCGCGGATGTTTTCAATATGCTTCAGGCTGAAGCGGACTGCTAAGCGTTGTAAAATTTACTCTATGATATTATTCCTCTTTTAGATTGATAAGCATAAAACACTACAGGTATGCCTAAGTAGCCTAGAAGTTTAATGTACTAGTTAATCTAGGAGAAATGAATAAGTTCTCTATTAGAAGCCGAATCGGCTCCCATTAAATAATCTATACCGCTAAGGTGTGTTTGTCCACAGCCTCGGCTTCGTTCGTACTTGGGAAAACTTTTATCTTGAGTTCCACCCATTTTAGGAATGTCTTGAAATTTCCTTCCCGGATAAACTAGCTGTCCATGGAAGCAACGCTTAGGCTTAAGCCTCAGAAAAAGTACTAAAATAAGAGAGGAAAGATGAGTAGAGAGGTGGGGTGGTTAATGGGTAGCAGGTTTTTGGAGTGTTGTGCTGAGAAAGAATGAAGATGACCGAAGAGGGGATAGAGTTAAAGAAACAAGGTAAGAGAGGTAACTGATTTTTAAAAAAATTAGAAGCTTGTATATCGTCTAGTGGACTAGAACCTGGCTTAAAAGTCAAATTGACGATGATTGGAAGGGGGGCGAGGGGGGGGTGGTATACAGTTTTCCTTATTCGCCAAATTAATATATTGTGGCATAATTGACTGATTGGGCTGGGGTTATAGTACTTTGTATTCATATTGCCAACCACTGCCCATCTGTGCTGTTTGGGTCTACAGAAAGCTCAATATTCAATCCAGGCCAGCATCCCAGGCATCTCTATATGCGTCAGCCCCCGACGCGCGCGGAGCCTCCCACCCCCAAACCCCCCCCCGCGACCTCTCTTTCTCTCTGCCATTCGTCCGTTCCAACACCAATTTTCCGATGCTTAAACTGTCTTTGAGAATTAGACCTCTTCTTTGAACTATACTCCCATAATATAACATATATAAGGTCGATTCCCCCGTCTCGCGTTTCTCCAGTTTAACAAACACCAGACTTCCCAAACATGGGACACATAGTGCACATCACCAAAATGAGCAAGCGTTTCCTGCAAATTTTTAAGGAACCTATGATTACTCTGTTGGGTGTTATTGTAAATTCATCTCTCTGGCTTCCAATTCTTCCCATAACTAGTGCCTTATTCCTATCTACAACACATCTAGGTTTACTTCATTCTTTTGAATGCCACCACCGAAAGTACAGCTGCTGATAATCTATATCATTAACCAAAGTAATCTTTGTCGATCAAATAACAATACGTGTTATTCAATAGCTTTAAAACCTTCCATGGTCGAGTGTGGAGTGTAGTGTTTGTGTGTCAAGTAATTGTGCATAGATGGTTATCAGGGTGCAAGCAAGATTTAGTGTACGGATATATAACTCTCAAATTAAACACTCTCCATGAGGCATAAAAGGACGTTGAGTATTGTAGTAACTTTTTAATGCGATATTGAATTTTGTAATGCTCTTGTATAAATGATCTTAAGAACTAGTGGGTTAGCCAATAAGTTGAAATTTTAACGACACTCCAAATATTGCTAAATTCTCAGTGCTAAACATGAAGGCCGCACTTACCACTATAATTTAGGACGACTAAGTACGAGATCCGGAAATGAACTCATCCCCTGACATAAACACGAAGTGAAATCTCTCTATATGATTGATTCGGAGATGTAAATGGTTAGGAAGAACATCATTATAGAGAATCAGTTATGAAAGGTTATTGGAAGAAATTCTTTTTACTTTCATAAGAGAGTACGATCGATTTGAGCTGACTTCAGTGATGTCTCCTCTTATTGAGAAGCATAGACCATGTATATCCACAAGGTTATATGGGGTGTGAATTGCGGAATGCTAATAAATTTAAGATCAGTTGAATTTTTTATGGAAGGAACTATATAAATTCATCTGAATGTAAGAACTCCTCTGCGAGAGCGCGTGAGGAAGATCTAATTTTTTGGGTGCACCCTAAGAATACTTGGATTTATACTCATGTTCAGGAAGTCTCTATTTTTATTTAATAATATGAGATGATCCGTTTTTAAGTGGAATGTCACTTTTGATATATTGATTTGAGACAAAGAGAACATTACTACCTAATTGTAAATTTAGAATAAGTTTGTTAGGTTTCATAATATAATATATGAACTTTATTTTGAAGATTTTTTGCATTTTCATTTTTGAACACGAGTGACCCCTTATTGGGAGTGGAATTAGGCTAATGGACCATAAGAGTAATCCTTGAGTTAATCCATTGAACGGAGTTAATAGGTGCGATGATATTCAAAAAAATATGAAGAAGTCTCCGAAATTTCATCGTACTATCCTAAACATATTACCTTCCGTGAACTAAATACCATTTTTACCTGTCATTGATTCTTTAATTTAGTTGTGAATTTTGTAACTGTTTGCTATTAAACGTTGAAAGGTCCAAATCAGATCGGTTATTCAAGATAAATAGTGGAGAATCAGCCTTTTATTTCTATGGTTAACTACTGTTTTTTTGACCAATTTAACAAGCGAACTTGCAATGGCATTGTGGCCAAGAGCACTATTGTTTATAATCGATACCTTATGCCTGATCGGATCTCCGCTCATATCTCGTTATCTTCGGTCGCTTTAAACAATATTCTTACAGTCCTACTGAAGGGTAATGTGTCAAAGTGCAATTTTGAACACCAAAGGTTAAACAAGAAGATGTTTTACCCATAATCACCTCTCTTCCATCCCATTTTCAATCCGTCCCAGGATAAGAAGATTTCCTCATTCCCTCTATGCGATCTGATCTAATTGATTAACTACTTAACAGATCGGCCCTCTAATTAGGCACTCTCTTTGAGGAGTTTAAACGTGAACTTTAGTTATTGTTAATTTCAGGCACCATAGTGATGAAGTCCATATAGTATTAGGCAAACGGAATTAAAACTCCTCATTAAATCACTAGCTCATTAACCTGTTTTGAACTTAGTAGTGATTTTGTCCACGACCAGCTCTCTTACGGCTTTCGTGTTATACAGAGCTAGTTTACCGATAAGATCATTCTAATTGTTCTCTTCCTTTCTCTCTCTCACGCTCTCCCTCTCTCGGTATAAACTAGCTTCTTTTCATGGTGATAGCATAGTTACGGTACGACTTATTAGCCTCTCACGAATAAGTACTAAAGTATAAAAATAGGAAGAGGAGAAGAAGGAGTGTGAGGAGGGCGTGGTATAACCTCTCTAGTCTATCTGAGCCTGAGATTTATCCCGTTTCATTTTTATAGAAGAAGTTACTGTACTTGCTGAGACTGGATCATAATCAGGCATAAGAAGAGTTTAGCTCTGTTTGAGAAGCTAGTGTGGTCGAAGAAAATATGAGCAAGAAGACCGGTGGTAATACCTTGAGAAAGAAAATTAGCGATAGAACACACAAGTTCTGATTTTTTATAATTATTTAGTGAGTAGGTCTGTTTCGTGTTTTGTTCCTCATTCGTTTATTTACTAGTTGGACTCTGCAGGCCACTGAGTGCACATGTGGGTCTTGGAGCCACTAGGAGCCCCACAGTTGAAGGGTCCGGGGGAAGGCGAGACTACACCGAGGAATTTGATGTTTACAGTTTCCTCCCACCTCCTGACCTATATATTGCAAAGCTGATTGGGCTTGGTCCCACATCGTGTTTATAGCCTAACCGTATTTGATAATCTCTCATAAATTAAGACCCAAACCACTGCCCATGCTTGTGTCTGTTGGTCTACAGAAATCATCAATATTTTCAATTTCAGGCCAGGATTCCACTGCCATGCTTTCACCCATCACCCCCGCACCTCTCCGCGAACGCCACCTCGTCTCTCCTCGTCCACTATCCACTAATCCACACCACTATTGGCTCCCATGCACACTTGTAAAATTCAGTGTAAATTTGGAAATTAAAACTCATTCGATATTTTTTTAATCCCCTACCCATGACTTTACGTATTAACATCCCCTATCCAGAGGTTTTGTTAAATTTCCGATCTACTGCCTCCTCGTCTGCTCTATATCTTCTCTCACTCCCAAATTATTTGTTGCTAACTAACACGTTACACGCGATTTCTACCTGTGCTCCAAGGCTGCCCATTTGACTTATTTCTAGTCCCACGAATAGTGGATCAACCGAAAAAGAGTGAAGGCCATAATGCTTCTCGATGTTCTAATGTAAAGGAATTCCTAATAGAAGATTATTTTAGAATCTCTCTATTGTTTTGTGTGTATATGTTTATCTTTTTGGTTCAAATCTTTGCAGTTAACCACCTAGTTTGCCAATAAATACCCTAAATTAAATTCCACAACCACATACCTTAGGTTGTTAACTAAAATTCATTGGAATAGAGCCAAAGTATTAATTAAGGTATTAATAAGTGAATAATGATCATTAATAATCTCCAATCTAACAAAATTTAGCCCTAACAATGTCTATCCACAATATTCAAACTAAGTTATTTCAATAGCTTTCCTTGCTCCAATCTTTTTCTTTTGTGATTTTATTGTTTTCATGTGCTAATTAAGCAAATGAGCTTAAGTGGCCGGTATTCCCTACATCTACCCTATTTTTGAAGATTTTTTGCATTTTCATTTTTAACACATACCCCTATGGGAGTGGAATTAGGCTAATGGGCCCATAGTAAAGCTCCCATTAAGATGCCCACCCCAGTTGTGTCATTTACATGTGTGGACTTCAATCTTTGACGCCCTCTTGTTCGCTTTTCCTCAATCCACCCAATAGTTTATCTTTCTACTATCCTTTCTGATGGCATGTCCAACGAACGTCAATCCGGAGGGGGGGGGGGGCAAGCAGAGCCGGCTACCACTTAAACTCAAAATACAGAAATTTGAGATTTCGGGGATTTGGGTAATTGTCCAAACTCATTTTGTTCTCTCTCTCTCTCTCTCTCCCTCTCCCTGTTCTGCTGTTTGTGTTTGTTTTTTGCTTGTTTTGTTGTTTGTTTATTTTTGTTGTTTTTTTTTTGGCGGGGAGGGCTCCACAGATCTTTTGAGACCCATACTCCCAGAATATTTTCATGGAGACAATGATGCGATTGTGTTTTAAAATATATTTTTGGCTATATATTGATGGGTTATCATGCGTTTGGGTCAGAGGTCTAAAATTGGAACTATTTTTGTTACGTCTACTGGCTGTTAATGGTAAACGTAAGACACGTCCATCAACCCCTGAATTATTGAGCAATCAAATAAACAATGTAACCATAAACCAAAAACAATAAAATCAAAGTTAAAACACAATCGAATTCATATTCCTGAGGCGCTTGGGGTGGGACTGAGAGAGCCTCATTCAATCTGCCAAACAATAACTCTAGACTAGAAAAAGGAAATAAAATAAATGAGGGATAAATGCTTTCTAAATAGGCCGCAATGTGAGTGAGGGGGGGGGGGGACAATTTTTATCTATTAATTCATTTACTTATTTTTATTTATTTTTTTGCTTTAAAATCTTTTGAGATAATTGACTTTACAATGGGCCCCATTGCCTTCCGGCAGAGATTGATGATGGTGAAGTAGGCAGCCTAAAATGCCACCAGCTTCGTTTTTACTTTTGCATGTTGTATCTGTACGTTTGTTCAACGACACCAGACACACCATCAAGCGCCTGTTTGAAGGATACAGGACTACCATTAAGAAGAAGAAGAAACTGGTACACGATGACACAATATCGGATCAAACATTATTGTATTCCCCTTTTCTTCCC
The DNA here is from genome assembly GCA_940671915.1 of Paracentrotus lividus. NCBI lineage: Eukaryota > Metazoa > Echinodermata > Echinoidea > Camarodonta > Echinidae > Paracentrotus > Paracentrotus lividus. The sequence goes on along the minus strand of CALNVZ010003426.1, from coordinate 4,360,016 downwards.
TTCATTATCGACAAAAAGAATATATACCTACAAGACCAGGTTATTCACAACATTTGAAAAGACAACATGCTTTACCACTTATTCTCTTACAGCCCTGGTGCTTAGTCATCAGTTACAGCTCAGGTATAAATTTGACATTAGTGAATATTTATGAGTTATTCTTCAACATGGAATAAATGTGAAGGTCATAAGAGCTATAAAATTACGATATTAGATTCTCAAGTTTGGGTGTTTTTTTTTCTGGCACGCACTGTGCAGCGCGTCACGGATTGAAAAAAAAAATCCCTATGTCGGGTACACCCAACTTTGAGACTTTTGAATTAAAACTGTATAACTTGCATGACATTACTAATTTTTTTTACATTACAAAATAACTCATATTCTGTCCAGTGTTCCCCAAATTATGCTCTTATGGATGATTGAGCACTTATGTTTTAATAAACCTGTATGAGAATCAACTTGCCTCCATGAACATTCATTCATTGTTTCAGGTAAGCCCTAGTTCCCGAATACATTCACAGGTGACAACAGATTGTTAAATGCACGGGTTGCTTCTATTCCCAAACTTGGTACGAGGAAATTTTGACAAAGATTTTTCAAACTCCAGGCAGCAATTGATCACATACAAACGGAGGACATTAGAAAATTCTCGCCAAAGCTATCAAAACGGCACTTTAAATGAACTAGAATGAACAAATAATTAGATAACATGGCTTAAAAAAGCAAACAAAAAAAAACAAACCAGCAACAACAGCAAAAAAAAAAAAAAAAAAAAAAAAAAAAAAAAAAAAAAAAAAAAAAAAAGAGAGAGAAAAACATTATAAATCCATATGAAGTTCATGCTTGATATACAACAAATATATTGTAAAGAACCGCCTATATTTGATACTTGAACTTTATTTATCCATTCAATTAACATCATCAAAATACATTCACATTTTTACATGGCATTTGATATACAGAGGTGTAATATAAGGATAAAAGGGGGATCAGAAAATAGCATGACTATGGTAATCGAGTCTGTTACCTGATGTTCTTACAGAATACAATAATTAGATATTTACAATGGTTAAACAGAAGGTATTTACAATATAAGATACATGCAATGGTAAAACATGTCATTATAATCATCATAGATTTGTAGTCTAATCATGCTAATAGTGTACTAAATGTTATATAAGTCCTTAAACTTTGTAAAAATATTTTGTAACTGCAGATGCAAAATTATTTGTTTATTTATGATTGATTTATTCTTCGAGTAAATATTCTTTCAAAAGTTTGCGAAAATAAAATCTTGATAATGTTTTCCTTAATACCAATGGTAAATCATTGGTATTAAGGAAAACATTATCAAGATTTTATTTTCGCAAACTTATATATATTGATATATGCATGTTTGAATTCAATAACAATAAATACGATATAAGTTGCATTATGTTTGATTAAACGGAAGACATCTGTAAATGTAATCTGGTAATAGAACTGTATATTAATGAAAACGCTACAAAATATAATATATAATAAGATGGATAAAACTGGCCATTTTTAATACAATACTGCAATTAAAGCACCTTGATATATTTTTTTTTGCATATGCCCAAATCGAAATCGAAAACTCCAGGCAGCAATTGATTACATACAAACGGAGGACATTAGAAAATCCTCGCCAAAGCTATCAAAACGGCACTTTAAATGAACTAGAATGTACAAATCTTTTTGAAGCTATTTATGTCCTAAGGGAGAGACAAAATATCAAATACCCCCAAAATAAAATGTTGTGAGGTGGGGTTTATCAGTAAAACAAATCATGAAACTGTTTCATATTTGTCCCAAAGATGTTAACATGTTTTGATCATACTACTTTATACTAGTTACAAATAAATAAATATGGACATAATGTAGCGATATAAGGCCAAATGAGAACGGAAACACCCACATAAACACATATTTCTTTATTCCATTGCCAAGGAGGATGAATCATCGCAAAGACGTTTTTAAAAATTATCAAAAGGGATTGAGCAATTTCGTGGTGGTTGCATGTGGGCCCTACACGCTGTAATTGCATGTATTGTATGTCTGCCTCGGCTTGTGCGATTCGATGTGACGATAAAGAAGACTAGTCTTCAGCAATCATTCTCACTTCCGAGCAGACACATTCTGGAAGGTCATTTCATGTAAACAAGAAAAGAAGCGGACCGAGTATAGTCCCTTGGGGTACACCAGAGGTAACACTCGCTGGGTCCGACTTTATACCGTCCAGGACGACCTGTTGTATGCGATAGGAGAAAAGGCTCTGATCCACGTATAGGCCCTACGGTAGAAGGCTATAGCTTTCTCAAGAGTCTCTTGACAAAGCTGTCAATGTCATTGACAAAGCTGTTCATGGTGGTCATGGCCCGGCTGGAGATAGGTATAGCGGTTATTTATCAAATGCCGTTAAGTCTAATAGGAGTGGGTCAATATGCTGCTTATCATCGAGTCCTATGGGAAAGTCGTGTAATAGCCAGCAGAAGCTGGGTCTGCATGAATATTACCTTCGAACTCTTTGCTGCTTTGACGATAGTTATTCGATTCAAGATGGTTAATGATTTCTGAAACGATACGATATAAACATTCTTATAGCGCTCTTACTCAAAATGAGTTTAATAGTGCTTCACACTATTGGCCTCGATCCCGGGGTGGCGGAGGGGATGGACCTTAATGACAAACAATGTACTGTTCATATCAATTCTAGTTGTAAACTTAAGAGATAGATGGTGCTACCATTCTACTCAAAGCGAACGCTCCCATTTACTTTTTTTGTTTTTGGACAGTTTTTCACTTTATTTTCTTTATTGTGGCGAGCAACTACCCTTTCAAAGAAATGATCAATTTGATTGAGTACGCTCTGAGTCTGAATTTTTCAGAAATAGGAATAACTTATTGCAAAGGGAAAAAAAGTCCTGTCACTTTTATCAATTCGAAAGCCTGGTCAGATCATATTCCTGTACAATATGGCCAATTTTGAGCCCAGAACAGCTCATGCGCTTCAAAGTCTTGCTCCTCAGTGACGCATAATTATATTACAGTTTATTGATCACACGGTTTTTAAAAGGTTGAATTCTCAGCTTTCCATTAATGGTATATTTATTTCAATTGGTTAAAAAAAAAGTCCTGTCACTTTTAACTATTATAAGAGACTCTTTTCTCGATTGGTCAATGTTTACGCAAATCACATGCATATCGCATAGAAAATAATGCGAACGGCGTCTTGGCGAGATCTCTTGGTTTGGAGCATCAATCTATGTAAAATACAGGTTCTGATTACAACTTCAGCACAATCATGTTATAGGCTTTCCAAAATGTCTTTTTCCTCCATCTGGTCTGAAAAGCATCTACTAATTAAAACCATGAGAAAAGTTCATAAATTTCTTTCACCTCCACGCAGTATTTGCTCCATCACCGGACGGGCGATACCATTCGATTGCAGGGAAGTCTTCTTACGCGAGTTTTTGTTATTGCAGCCAGCTGTATAGATTTCTGCGCTTCTCAGCCTTATTTCCAACGTCACTTTGTTGCGTCTGGCCTCTTAGATAATGGACGCGCCTTGTTTAATTACGATTTAATGCCACACATTGGTATACGTTAACTTTACATTTTACATAGAGTAGAATTGATATGAGTTCTTGGGACTTGTAGAATGGTCCTGTCACTACATGAACGGGGGCCAGGTCTGGCAAACTGATAAGGAATGGTAAGCGAGCTAAGATAGGTCATGTAGGTAGAAGCGATTCCTTGCAGACGTTATTATAGACAGTCATTAAATTCTTAAACTCGATGCGTTGTCCAATCGGGAGCCAATGAAATTCCCTGAGTAGCACCCTCGGTAGATGCTGGATCTGAGAAGAATTGGCACCAAAAGCAATAAATTACCATAGTCAAATCTAGACGAGATGATGGCTCGAACGGCGCCTATACATACTTTTATTGACCTTCTGTCAACGAAAGGCTCAATACAGGCTAATTTATACATGTAAATGATAATGCAGTCGACGACAGAGGTCCGAAATGTGATTGTCTATCTTCAATGCGGAGTCAAACTGCATACCCAGGTTCTTTTCTGTCAACCCTGGTCTGATTGAAATATCCGAAATGGAAAGAGTGACATCTTCTACATGCAGACGAGATCATGTATTCGAAATGACAAAGGACTGATCTGCGTTTGTACCATGGATAATGAATCAAAATGGGTAAAATAGGACGAAAATCACAGCTTTCTGGAATAGCCTACAGTAGTTGTTCAATTTTAAGGTCAAGAGGCCTTAATTATCATTTCCCCAAAACCTTTTGAAGAGTCGACGGTAAAAGATACATCCTCCATCCATTTCTGCAAATGTGTGATGCAACTATACAGCACATGAAGGGCTCGGTTAACTGACTCTGTGTTATTTGGCTCTGCAAAAGCATATAGCGTAACATCATCAACATACGAATGGGAATGCACATCATCATGTAACCTGATAATATCTGGCACTGGATGGGTATACATTCTCAAAAAAAGATGATTTGCTCTAAAGTCTTAGAGACATGAGATGTGACCCTATATACAAATGTATATTATATAGATATGAAAAATACCAAATATATTTGCCAAAATATATAGCGAAACTCTGGCAGGGGTTAGCTAAAAAGTTAAACATGTTAGTTAGACTGATCTTTTCTTCAGTTGCCAGGGATTAGCAAAAGTTTGAAAAAGATTCGTTTCTGACCCGGTTTTGTAACACACACCGGACCTGGCAAGACGAATCTTCATATAATATTTGCCTGCCTATTTTTTAGAAATTGCCTAATACATCCAAGACAAAGTAATATCAATATCACAGTGCTGACAACTACCAGAGCTTTTACATAATTCAGAACAATACTAATTTTCATATCTTCTTGTGTTGCTGTCACTGCAGTGAAAGTGGTATTTATATCCTTAGTCACTGCCTCATTAGGATTGGCGGTTGAGTAAGGGACTCGGGTAGAAGATTGGACAACAGGGCAAGGGTTTGTGGCATTTGTTATTTCAGAGCGGAGTGGGTCCCATGCACTGTCCTTGCATTCACACCTATGTTTGATCTGCTGCAAGGTGGATGAACAACAGTATACGATGTCATCCAAACGCGCCAATATGATCTGGTTCAGTTTCGAACCACTTTCTTCTGGTGGTGTCAGCGGAGGTAGTCTTCTGCCACTTTGGTAACAGACAATCTGCCCTGCTAGATTCCCAAGTGGAGCCGAACAGTGCAGTCTGATCCATTCTCCTTCGATGTACGCTTCACCTGAATCACAGGATGCTGCACCAGGTGGGTAACGAACTCTTAAACCAACCCTCACATCGTAGATATATTGATCATCCTGATCGTATCCAGTGAGGATATATGTTCCTGCATCGTTTCTCGAGATAGGATTGATTGTAAGATGTAGGGAGCATTCGTTGTTTTCACTCGTATTTATCCTCAGGTGCTGATTTGAAGGCAATGAGCTTGATCCAGGATTTGCCGAGTTAAACGAAGGAGCTCTGTTTCCATACTGCAAGGTCACTCTGGAACAGTTACACGGATATGGAAAATCAAGCTCTGCTCTCTCATATTCCAAGACTGTAAGTATATAATCACCATTCACGATTACAACAAATGGTAACAAACTTATGAAAAGTAATATAAATGTGTTTAGAGCTTTTGCTTTATGCATTTTGGTTAAAATCGGGTATAGACTGTTTTAAAGCCAGTGACTGTGTGTCACATTTACTCTTTTCAGAATGGTGATTTGAATTTCTTTCTATATCGTTCTGGTAAACAAGGCACTATCAATTTATTGGATTTGTACACATATTAATAATTGTATATATGCACCGTTTGTTAATATTATAATTTTTCCCCTCTCAAAAAAGAAAAACAAAACAAAAACAAAAAACAAAAAACCAATGAAACAAAAGAAATCAAAAATTAAAAAAATTAAAATAATTAATATGAAAACTGAGTTCTTCACTCTTCAAATTATAGTGTATAATATTTGCCTGATGTAGCACTGCCTTTTAGTTCAGGTGTATAGCTCGTTGACAGTCAGTCTGTTTATGTTTAATATGAATAATTCCACTCGTTTCCACTCGATGCAAGAACTGTAGACCGAATTATCAATGCAATGTTTAGAATTCGTAAAGTGTTGCTTAATTTTTGTTTTAATAAGTGCAACCAATTTATTCTAGTTATTTATTTAACACTTCTTGATTTATCACGTGTATTTTCCTTATTCCATTTATTTGACTTTTCATTTATTTATTGATTGATTGATTGATTGATTGATTTATTTATTGGTGTATGATCCACTGAGAAGCAGCATAAGCTGAAAGAATCAGTTTACAATCATAATATTATTTTTAAGAAATATTCAGGTACAATAATAACAAATTTCTGCTAAGATCTACAAAGATTTACATGTACTATATTATAATCTGGTCTATTTCCCATTGAATGCCCTCTTTTCGATGACAAATATCATTTAATACAACCTTCGGAAGAAAACTTTTTGAGACCAGAAACATCTTTATCAATTGTAGTCTCTAATTTCCTTTCAGAGCTGGTCTCCAGTATTCTTTTTTTTTTGCAATCTGCACAAGACGATATGTTGACGGATGTGTCGGTCCCTTGTCGTTTAAGCACTGTTTGGTCGCAGACGGAACCGTGTCTTTAATCTGAAAGGAAATACAAAATATTGTCGTTGATTTCATTGAAAAATTATTTAAAAGTACATACACTGGTGGTTCGTCACAACGGTAGAATATTTTATTTTGTTCAAGCAATTTTACTTTTCTCCATCAAAGGCTTCGTCAAGACTTCTTTAATCCAATTTTCACACGGTTTCCTGACTTTCTCAGACTTTCTCTATTGCTTGTAAGACACCCAATTATTTAACCTCAACTTTGAGAATAAGTTCGTTTGTTTGTTTGTTTTACAAATGTTGAGGTTTTCACTGTTTTGCGAATTTCTTAGGCCCTATGAATTTCCTTTTCAACACTAAATAAGATTTTCAAACTAATAGTAATCAATTAAAATTAATAAAATGAACAGGTTTAAAGACGATTTTCATTGAAATTGTACACAAATCACTAAGACGGGTCATTTTTGGCGCGACATTGCAATCCCTCATTAAAAGTCATGTGACGTGGGGGGGGGGGCTGTCGCGACTTTCTTTACCCATGTCTAGATTCATAATCATTGCTCAAAACTGGGAAGCAAATTTTAGGTTTAATATACGGGGTGTCTAAAAAAAAGAAAGGAAACCCAAGTTTAATCATAAATAATTCCAACGATATTTCAGTGGTGATTATAAAATTTATATCACTGAAATTACTGGAAAGTGCAACTCAGTCTCATTACCATTTTAATGATACCTCTCTCAGCTCACCAATGTCAAGCATCACTGAACCCCATTGTTTTGAAAATGTCTTGCAAAATTGTGAATGGTTCACTTTAACGCTCATTGAGATGGGTTGTTTCAATGTGCCTAAAAAAAAAAAAGATTGTCATAAATAGGTATTCTGAACATTTTCTTTTTTCTGTCACAATTATCTCTGTAAGTATATACACGCCCATCTTTTCTCAGACAAACCAATAAAAATCAATCTTAGTTAGTCGTTTAAGCCCTCTTAACCAATAGGAAGGCCCGATGACATGCAGGGTTGTGTCCGTAATACAGATCGCATGGCGCAAATTTATGCGCATATTAATGCGCTTATTTACTAACGGGATTGGAATTGACATTAAACAAATCACGTAAAAAATACAAAGCAGTTATAAGGGAAAAAAAGGCAAAATATGTTTTAGATCTTCAGGATAATTTGAGAAAAGTAAAAAACAATGATACCTCTGAATTTTGGAAATACCTCAACAAAGCGAATCCTAAACCAAATCATTCTGCTAGTGTATCAATTGAATCCTTCAAGAACTTTTTTGAACTATTAAATAAAGGGGATGGTTCTGGGAATAAAGACAATGAAGAAGATATTTCACGATCTCGTGAGTTTAACTGGGTCAACCATGGTCTGAATTCTCCCATTGTGGAAGAAGAAATAGAAAAACAAATTTAAAAAATGAAAAATAACAAATCCTCAGGTAGTGATTTGGTATTAAATGAGATGATAAAGTACAGCAGCAAACCAATGATTCAATTGCTCACAAAGCTGTTTAACCTAATATTAGACTGTGGTAAAGTACCTACGGACTGGTCAGTTGGTATAATTTGTCCGATATATAAAAAGAAGCGTTCTGTTAAAGAATCTCGGATTAAATCTATCGGTCCAATATATAACTATTGAGCTGTTTTAGGTGGTCAAAACTATTCACCGTCTATCATAAATAAACCGTATGTTGATATTATTGATGTTTGTAACTTGATGGGTGAAGAGCAGGGCAGGATTTAGAGAGGGATTATTGCACTCCTCGATCATACATTTGTACTTTATTGTCTTGTAGATTTATATTTATCTCAGAAGAAAAGATCTATTGCGCATTTCATTGACTATAGAAAGGCTTTTGATTCTGTGAAAGACATTTACATGTGGTCAAAATTACTAAAAATTACATAAATGGCAAAATCCTCAAAGTTATCCAAAATATGTATGAAAATGCAAAATCTTATGTCATGAGTAATGGACAAATGTCTGAGCTTTTTAATGTAATATAGGGAGTAAGACAAGGAGGATAAATGCTCTCTGTTATTATTTGCTATCTTTATCAATGACTTTGATAACTTACTCTGAGAGAAAGTTCCAGTGGTGTTAATTTTCTTGCCACGTGATTTAAGGAACAACTCTTCAGAATGATGTTTGGGTATATCTTTAAATTATTTACTTTATTGTACGCTGATGACACCATTGTTTTTAGCAGAAATCCGAAAAGGACCTCCAAGAAGCGCTAAATGTTAGTCATAATATGTGATGAATGCGTGCTTGTGAAAAGTAAATACACAAAAAGACTAAAATTTGTTTTCTCTCGTGGTAAAATTCCGTATATACCCATCATTTAAACTTTCAACTAACCAAGCTGAGGTTGTTAGACGATTACACATATCTTGGTCAGGTTATTGATATATGAAAGATCTCTGAAAGCACGGAACAAAACAAATAAAGTTTTTCAGGCACAAAAGCCTGTTTAGTTTTGCGATCGAAATCATCAAGCTGAGTTTATCCTGTTGATATTGAATTAGAATTGTTTTGAAATTAGTATGCTCGCCGATAATTTTGCATGAGTGAGTTTGGGGGAGGGAGTGAGGCGGTGGTAGGGATCCGTGATCTCCCATTCGCCCAGGGTCTTGAAAGGTAACCTTCAAGACGTTGAAAAGTTCAAACTCTGTTATTACAAAGATTATTCATGTAAGTAAATCTACTGCCTCTGCATGACTTATGGTGAGTTGGGAAGCACGTATCGGAAGCTTATTTGATGTAGCAATGTTGAATTCTGGATCAAAATACATGAGCAAAACTAGCACAAGTTGTCTCACCAATTTATGATATTTCTGAAACTGGATGTTGTATGGATTTTAATCAACCATGTGTATATAAATTATGTAAGCAACACGTTAGTAAACTAGGCTTTTCATTCCTGGTTAGGATAATCAGAGCATTAGACCGCCACGGTGGTCTTAAGGCAACAATAAAAACACGTCTGATGATATATGTTTTCAAAATTGGCATGCTTGAAGATGTTACAGAGATTCGTTAATGCTTAACACTATCCGCATATTCAAAGAAAAGTGTCAATTGTGAATCACTTAGTCGTAAAGTTACCTACAACATAGGAATTCATTAACAAGGATTCCCGGTGTGGAAACCAGCCGTGCTACCTGATAGCATCTGGAGTGATGTGGTATTGGAACGAACCCAGAGAATATGCAATATAATGTACACTGATCAGTTAGGTTGACGATTTCCATTCTTGTTTGAGTGCCCAGCTTTTCCGATGAAGAAGGGCAAATTTACATTGATAATTGCTTTACTAGCCGCCCGAATACATTCAAAATGAAAAAGCTATTCAATTCTTCAAAAACGTCGACATTGATAAGACTCATAATGAATACGTTCAAGCAGTAGATGAATATTTGTGTTTAACACGCTGTACATCGCCCTCGTGTAAATATGTAAATAGCCATTAGATGAAGGGAAGATGGTTTGAGTTTAGTTATTTTGCTTTCCATTTCTCTTTCTCTTTGTCTTTGTTATTTGTTGTGATCCAAATTAAGTCACATTTCATTTCATTCAGTACAAAGGTGCCTTTGTATTGCAATAATTATGATCATTATTATTTATTTACTCTAATCCATATTTAGATTTTAATCTGTTCATTCAAGCATTATACTCTAATGAATTATTTTTAATTATTTTTTAATTATCATTATCATTATTATTATTGTGATTATTATTATTATTATATATTATTATTATTATTATTATTATTATTATTATTATTATTATTATTATTATTATTATCATTATTATTATTATTATTATTATTATCATCATCATATCATTAATGTTATTATTATTATTATCATTATTATTATTATCATTATAATTATTATTGTTGTTGTTTTATTATTGTCTTCATTCTAGTATTGAAGTATTATACTTCAATTTCCTAACTTGTTTGCATTGTCATCGCCATTGTCATAGCACAGGTATGGGGGGGGGGGGGGGGGGGTCGCACTTTGTCCAGTCTAATATACTGACTCATCTTTTATTACTATCATATTTTATTTATTTACTCATTTACTTATTTATTTATTATTTATTTATGTACTTAATTTATGTACTTAATTTCAATTTAAGATTTTATTACTTATTTTGTTTATTTTGTGTATATACTGTAAATAGTGTTGTTCCGTTTCCTTGTCAAAATATGTATATGAATCCCCCAATACCTAATATGGTGAAATGGGATGAATAAATTGTCATTGTCATTGTCATTGTCATTGTCATTGTCATTGTCACTCCAACGAACGTAGAGGGCGACAACACAATCAGTTTTTTTTAGAGGAGCATTTATTTGGAGCCTCTTTTTAACGTTAAATACTTTCGGGGATACAATTACATGAAAACAAAACCCATTTTTTTTTTTTTAAATGGTTAGTTAATTGAAAAATATATAGGAATATAAGGTTTTACCACTCTAAATAAAATTAATAATAATAATGAATGCGAGCGATTTTTTCCCCCCTCTACTTTACGAAGAGAAAGCACAGCATTGTAAACACTTACGGGTTTCAATTTTGTTTAGCTCCTCATTAAAATATCATATGAACAAGAGCCGTAATTTATCCTTCAAAACAATTTGAAAGCAAGCCATTGTAAACTGTTTTTGTTTGTTTGTGTTTTTTTTAAGTAATAATCTCAGGGCTAATAAATCAATAGGCGTGAGGAAAAGTTCCGAATGTACTAAAATCAGGACCTTTTTAATGATAATGTTCAAAAGGAATATATATTCATAACCTCTTAGAAATTATGTGAGCGTGAAATTCTGTTGGTGTTTCAATTTATTCTTGTCATGCTAAAGTGAAAATAAACCAATGTAAATTGATGTTTGGTGGTTCAGAATACTTAGGGGAGACCGGGGATGATTTACAAAATTCACATTTTGGGCCAGATAATTCTAATGAAAGTACTCACACACTCCATTTTGGGTCTGTAGTTAGCCTATTATGTTGGCTAAAACCTGAGGCACATAAAACTTGAAAACATGAAAACACTAATTAACTACAGCTTAATTAATGAAGACATTTTTTTGTAACAACCTACCCCGTATACGGGGTAAGTTGTTACACCATACGGGGTAAACTGTTACATTGTAAACATACGGGGTAATTTGTTACAATGTGTAAATCTCTTATACCATAAATTTGTTTCAACTTTCCAGTTTCTTGGTATCGTTAACAGTAGATCAAGTAGAGTTCTAGAATAGACTAAAGTAATAATAGAAATATCAAAATATTAACACCTGAAAATTGAAACAAAATTACTTTACATGATTGTGTAATGTAATTGGGGTAGGTTGTTGTAACAACCTACCTCATGGGTGATTTTACACATAAAATCAACTGTAGCAAAGCCATTAGGCAGAATTACAGGGCATGGCTCAGGGGTATATTAGTGACATATATGTACTATATTCACAATACCAGACTATCATCATGTGCCTTCAGTTGTAAGAACTATTACAAATTCTAATTTTTGTCAAAAATTCACTCGGAACTGCAAAAAATGGTTTTTGTTGATTCACTTTTTAATAAAACAACGGGGAAACCTCACGACCGGCAGTTCATCACAGCTATTGTAGACTGTATATAGATGCCAGTTAACACGAACTTTCTTGTTCCAACTTAGCACACTGAGAACTGTAACAACTGACCCGTGTAACTTCCATCCCCGTTCTCCCCTATAATGTATAATCTGGTTACTGGAGAAAAAAAAAAAAGAAGAAGAAAAAAAAAAAAAAAAAAAGATAGGCGAGTGCGAAGCGCGAGTGAAAATTTGATGTATTCGAATGATCTGGATACGGAATTCTGCGCCCCCGTAATTTTTAGGTCAATTTGGTGCCCCTACGTTTGAGCTCAATTTACGTTTAAGCTCAATTTGGCGCCCCTTAGTTGAAGGTCAGTTTGGTGCCCCCCCAAGTTTCAGGTCAATTTGGCGCCCCCTTAGTACAAGGTCGATTTAGTGCCCCCTAAATTTAAGGTCGTTTCGGAACCCCCTGATTTAAGATCGATTTGGCGCCCCTTTTTTCTTTCTCCCTTTCGCTTCCTTTCTCTCTCTCTCTCTCTCTCTTTCCTCACCCTTTCGCCCCTTTCCCTCCTCTTTTTAGCGCCCCCGCGCCCCTACCGGGGGGGGGGAGGGCCCATAGAAATACGCGAATGAATGAGTTGCACTTTACATTGATATAAATTTCATAGGCACCACTGAAATATTTGTTTCAGTTATTGATGATCAAACTTGAGTTTCCCTTTCCCAATGTCACCCGTTATAGATAAAAAGGAGTGTTTGGTGTAGAACTGGAATATTTCATTGTTTTTATACCGTTTTCAATATAATTAGGGGGGGGTCAGTAAGTAAACAAATCGAAAGTCAATAAATAAAAATAGATATATATTTTGAAGAAAAAACGACAACACTGGGGTATTTAATAATATCGCGTCAACCCTTTCCCCCTCCCTCATCTCATCCTAATCCGTTCACACCAGTTCGCGCAACTACTGTTCATACCAAAGACCTCGGTCACATCACGAGGCGGATTGCATGTAAACCGAAAGCGGTCTTACAAAGAAGACTATGCATGACATATGGGGGCATCCCCTTTCGTCCATATTGGGGAACCGCCTCTCTGTGTGATAATCATTACGAATATCAGTCTTCATTGGAAAATAATACACCTAATTGCTCATTTATAATGCACACATATTTATGTCAAGGATTTATAGAACAAAAGCATGGCAGTGCGTGAGGCATGAATCAAAATGGATGACAAAATTGTAAGATGGTAAGTCTATTAGAAATCAACACCATGAATTCAAGTGCACGTAGAGAATTGAGACATTTCGACCATAATGTGGTTCGGTATATGTTTTTTGCACACCATACTCTCATCATGCAGCAGTTTAACAAGCATTATGAGAAAAATATGTGGGGGAGGGGATGGGGGCGATCCAGCCAGGCGAAAAAGTAAGTCCCCCCCCCCCCCCCCCCCCTCTCTCTCTCTCTGTCTCAAAAAAAAAAAAAAAAAATGGGGTCGGGATTGACCGGAAATAAAAATAAAAGAAGAAGAAAAAGAAGAAGACGAAAAATACGTACCGGTACCTATAAATCGTTAAGTATTTTCTATTGTATATTCTTGTTTTCTGAAATGTCAAATAAATAATAATAATGATATAAAACAGAAACTTATTAAACTGAAACATGGCAGAGTAGCAAACAAATTAGATCGAGATCTATGTAGAATTAAACAAAAAATTATCAAGGGATCCTATCAGCTAAATGGTTCAAATATGGTGCAGACGCGGATCGAGACCCGCACCCCCCACCCCCCCACGATTAATCTTCTGCACCCCTACCCTATAGCGAATATAAAATGACCTTCTTGACGGCCAAAGGCCAAAAAACAAAAATCGACGCTACCCCTCCCCCCCCCCTTATTGCTCGGCAGCGTGGCGTCAAAATTTTGATGTACATTTTTGCTCGCCCGGTGTGACGAGGAAAAATCAGGTGTACCAAAATTGATATTCCAGTTCCCGCCCCCCCCCCCCCCCTCCCCCCCTCTTAACAAAGTCTGGATCCGCCTCTATGGTGAGCCTTATAACAAGTACCTCATTTGCTGCTGTTGCGATTAAATTCTTGGGCTTTCCAATTCTTGATATCAATGTTGCCATAAATCAGTCAGTGAAACATTCACATCCTAATGTTCCTATAGTACCGAGTTCGTAGTGGGCGATTTGTAGTTGAGTCGAGCCAGAATTTACCCAGGGTACGATTTATACGGTACTATAGTACAGTAGCTCAGGCACCACTGGTTCACTCATGTCCAAAATCACGAAGCAAAAAAAAATGATCCAATCAAGTGCATTGTTGACATAATAGATGGAATGATGCTATGCGTGTTTAATGAATGAAATTAATTATTGACTAAGCTCCCTCAGAAATAACTTTGAATCAATACGAAATGATCGCTGATTACATGTCTCCGCAGGCATTGACGTATATGCCTAGTCTGCGCGCGCGAGCTGAAATTTTTTTTTTTTTTTTAATAATTTTGTCTTTAATAAACAATCAAACAGAATCACAATATATACAAGTAATCATTACACAATTGGATATACAAAAAGCAAAAATAAATAAATCAGCAAAAATAATAACATAAAAAGGGGGCAGAACAAGACTCAAATCAGTATAACAGGGGTCTTAAATACATGTCCTTTGTACAAAAAGGTATTGTCGAGGGTTGCGGAGGAAAGCCAACACATTTGAACACAGTATAGGCCTACATGTAAAATTAAATCATTAGGTACAGTTTTAAGAGGATACACTGATTAATTATACAAGGAGATAAAGTATAAGATTGGGATACAGTATCTAATGTAGTGTATACTGTATAGGCGCATTGCATCATACTATTTGTGAACAATATAGAGAAAAATAATAGAAGTACCAATAACTTCCGTTTAGTTGTGACTCATGTAGAATAAAAAAAGATAACAAATACAGTGAGTAAGAAACGAGAAAAATCATAAAGTAAACCTCAACTTCTTAAAATGAAGATGTAATTTGTTGCTCTTTTTGGCTGAAAAATACTCGATTTCTTTTTGTTTCTTTACTAAGCGTTTGAATGCAATAAAATTGGGAGGATTGTCTTGCAGGTATAAATATAATATTTCAACAACAAAAACAAGTAGGTAAGAAAGTTATCATTACAAATTCTTTTAATTTCTCTTTACAAAACGGTTCAATGTCAGCATCTCAAAGGAATGGTATAATCACTCTTCTCCCTAAAAAAGATAAAGACCCCATGTTCATAAAGAATTACAGACCTATTACTCTTTTAACAACTGATTATAAAATCTTGGCCAAATGTATTGCCAACCGATTGAAACGCTGTTTGGACTATCTCATTCATGTGGATCAATCTGGTTTTTTACAGGGTAGAAATATTGGTCATAATATACGCTTTTTACTAGATATTATTGAGTATACTGAAGCAAATGACTCACCAGGCTCAATTATTTTACTTGACATTGAAAAGGTATTGGATAGTGTATCCCATGATTTTTTATTCCAAACCCTTGAAAAATTTAATTTTGGTAAAAATTTTATTGATTCTATTAAAAGTTTGTACTCTTGTCGTCAGAGCTATGTTATTAATAATGGATTTTTATCTAAATGTATTTCAATGGAAAGAGGAATTTTCCAAGGTTGCCCAATCTCTCCCTATCTCTTTCTTTGTGTTATTGAGATCATGGCTCTTTCTGTTCGTCAAAACGAATTAATAAAAGGTATCCCTTTTTTGGATGAAGAGGCTAAAATATCTCTATATGCTGATGACTCTGTTTGTTTTACTGATGGGTCTGACAGTTCTTTGTCTCATTTATTTGATACTTTATCCAAGTTTGGTCAGTATTCTGGATGTAAAAGACGAAGAAAAAACGCACTAAACATTGACTAAATTCTAAATAACTAGAGAAAATAAAGAAGGAAAAAAAAATGGAAAAGGGAAAAAGATGAAAAAGAAATACCGGTACTTGCAAAAATTAAAAAAAAAAAAAATTACAAAAAAACAGTGAGGAGTCGAACCCGTGCGTCCCTCTAACTTTAGAAGAGTAGGTCTACGTTGGGACCAACACATTGCGGCACGTCCCATGTGCTTTCTCTCCCGCCGAAATTTAGCGATATGATTGCTTCAATATTTGCGCTCACTGACATTCGTTGCATATTCATATTACGGAGCTTTATCAATATTCATGAGACGCCGCCATTGTCACGCTACTTGGTCGCTTTCTTGTTCTTTATTGTTACGATTCTTCTCTAAAAACAATAACTATACCGGTCCTAATTAAATGCTCTATGACTGGAAGAGCAAAAAAAATTCTATAACTATTCTTTAAACTTCATTCGTGTGAAATAATTTGAAGAAAATACTTGTGATTGAATTAAATTCATTTGACAATCGAGTTCTGTGATACCGATAAGCGACTCGTCTAGACAAGGGTGAAAGCAGCAAACTTCCTCTAGTGAAAGTGAATTACACGTACCATACGTTGTAGTCTCTGTGCAATCGTCGTAGTGTGCATACTCCTATGTAAGTTATTTGAGACGTGTTGCTGAATGGATGTGTTTCGTTAAATTTTCTGGTGATTTGTTTGCTACCAAAATCTTTACAATTAGGAAAATGTGCAATTGTGAGAAATGTGGTATTTCAGTGTTATTTTGTTGACAGATTTACAGAAAACACCATGCCCATAGCCATATAAATACAAATACACTCACTTAGCACTGGTATTGAAACATAGCTAAATGTGTGCAATTTTTCATATTTACAAGTCTTTTATATGTTGTCATATTTCATTCATGGTCAGAGATTTTCAGAAATTTTTTGTATATTCTGAATGAGGAGACTTGTCTCTTTTCATTCCTAAGATGAGTAAATACTCAGACAGGGGCACTTTTTTTTAATAAAGGGGCGACAGATGAACAAAGGCCCTAAAAATGAAATTTTACGAGGTGGGGATTATCAGTGAATAAAAGTAAGGAGGAGTCATATTTCTCCGAAAACTGTTCACATATTTTCATTATGCTTGTTGCAAATTAAAAATGACCATAGAGGTAGCACTACAATGAAAGACAAAAGAAGGAACACCCGGAGAAGACAAAATTCTGTATAAGGAAGATGCGTGGCAAAATCAGACGTCATGAATATCCAGCAAAATATAACAGAAGTGTGAAAAAATTTTATTTCTATTGTAAATGACATTATATTTACTACAAGAATTCAACAGTAATTTGGGAATTCGGTGGAATAAACTTGCATTAAATTGTTTCTGTAATCATCGATTAAAATTTTCTTTGGCAACGATATAAATAATTTTATATTCTCCGGGTGTTCCCTCTTTTGTCTTTCATTGTAGTGCTACCTCTTTGGTAATTTTTGATTTGCCACAAGCATAATGAAAACATGTGAAAAGTTTTCGGAGAAATGTGACTCCTCCTTAATAATTTTATTTCACTAATAATCTCCACCTCTTAAAATGTAATTTTTAGGGGTCTTTGTTCATTTGTCGCCCCTTTTTAAAAAAAAAAGTGCCCCTGTCTGAGTATTTACTAGTCTCAGTAATGAAAAGAGACAAGTCTCCTCTTTCAGAATATACAAAAAAATTCCGGAAAATCTCTGGCCATGAATGAAATATGACAATATATAAAAGACTTGTAAATATGAAAAATTGCACGCATTTAGCTATGTTGCAATACCAGTACCGAATTTAATTTTGTCATTAATAACAGTGATCTTGATGCTCATGAGATTTTCCACAAACCTTATCTTAATTACTTTGTAGAGAACGCGCTAAACATTCATATCATTATTTGCAATGCGTCCCAGAAGAAGTAAAAGAAGAATAAGAAATAAGAAGATTTATCGTCATAAAAAAATAAATAAAAAAAAGCAGTTACAATTATTTGAATAGGCCTATATATAGCGAGGAAAGTTTCAGTGATTGAATGCTTCTCAATATAGATGTGCTACTAATACTGATCTTGTTGAGACAAATGCTCAATTAGGACTAAATATTGCTCCCTGTAATCATGGTAATTGCTGACTTCTGATACAGAATCAGATGGGTGCCACTTGCCATTTTTTTTTTTTATTATAAACCATAACGGAAAGGGGTTTCATTGAGCCCCCCCCCCCCCCTCATTAATAAATATATATATCGCTCTCTAAATACATCAGATATAAAATACACTGTTCGCCATAAAGGTGGAATATTTTTTCTGGCTTCAACGACGTTATGTTGCTCCGGCTTTGATATCTTGAATGTGTTGGTCACCCCTTTTACTTTCCGGCATCCTGGCTTTATCTTGGACGTTCCCTCAACCCTTTCCGGGAATTTTTTTGATCGGCCGCGTAAACAAAAAAAGGGCCCCAAAATGAGAAAAAATGACAAAAGTGGGCATCATGGGGGTTGACAAAACTTTTTTTGGAAAAAATAGCTTTGAATGGTTGGGGGATGTCCAAAATATGGTGCCAGGTAAAAATGGCAGAGGCAAAAATGGCAGAGGTAAAAATGGCAGAGGCAAAAATGGCAGAGGTAAAAATGGCAGAGGTAAAAATGGCAGAGGTAAAAATGGCAGAGGCAAAAATGGCAGAGGTAAAAATGGCAGAGGTAAAAATGGCAGAGGCAAAAATGGCAGAGGTAAAAATGGCAGAGGTAAAAATGCCAGAAGTAAAATGGAATGTCTTACGCAATCCAATGGTCATAGCAAAGCACATGCATATAATTATGGCAAATTCCCTAAGGAAAGGGGTAAAACATTAAGAAAGAAAACTAATGACAAGGGATTTTCAAAAATCAATGCTGGACTGCCTGGAGGGGTCCTTATCTTTAGAATTGACTGACTTCCATTTGTACTATCCGCTATGAGATGTTGTTATACCGAAGTGAACGATTGTTATATTAATTTTACATTATTGCCTTTTAACTTTGCATGTTATAACAAATTATATTTTGGGTAATTTTATCCTTTATAATAATTATGATGTAAAAGTAAAGAAGAATACTTTCGTTTGATATGATTTGTTGTTCATCTGCATTTATCCATGACCATGCACACCAAGTTAGAAATGACATTTCCCACATGCACTGACACGTTACTTGTTATGAATATAGGTATAGGACTACTAATGCAAGTGGAAGAATAATCATGTTCCCAAATTTTTCAATAATGATGGGTTGATGTGATTATGGCGTATATTAACGTTTGGGGCTTCAATTTATTCCCTTCCTGCGTATAAACTCATTTCAAATCATGTCCATCAAGTAAATTACTTGATAGACGTGATTTGAAATGAGTTTATACGCAGGAAGGGAATAAATTGAAGCCCCAAACGTAAATGTGAAATCAAATCAATGTAAATTGATGTTTTGGAGGTCAGAATCCAAATAAAGTATCATGGTAACAAGAAAAAAATAGACGAGCGCGAAGTGCGAGCGAAAATTATACTCGAAGTATAAAGACGTACAGAAGGCGTAGACGTTTAAGATCAATTTTGCCCCTATTATTGAAAGACCAATTTAGCGACCCTTTAGTTTTAGGTCCATTTGGCGCTCTTACCCTTTTTTTTTTTTTTTTTTTTTACCTCTGCCATTTTTACCTCTGCCATTTTTACCTCTGCCATTTTTACCTCTGCCATTTTTACCTCCGCCATTTTTACCTCTGCCATTTTTACCTCCGCCATTTTTACCTCCGCCATTTTTACCTCTGCCATTTTTACACCGAACCCAAAAGCCAGGGTCTGAAAAAGTAAAAGCAGGGACAAACATATTCAAGAAATTATAAGCCGGAGCAAAATTATGTCGCAACAGCGGCAAAAAAAAAAACATTCCACCTTTATGACGGACAGTGTACATACTAGGCCTATGACAGAGAAAAAAACTGCCATCCTTATTTATCAAAGAAAATACAATCAAGTTAGTTATTTTAGATCAATATGCACAAGTATTATTATGATTATATTCCTCTAAAACTATCATATTCTAAGCCAAGCAGACTGATTAATTTTTTGCTACTGGTAATATTTGTCGCATCACTTGGCGAACATTTCCATACATTAGGATCAGAAAATTAAATTAACTGAAATTCCAAAATTTATATTATTCTTGATGACAACCTTTGTTTTTTGTTGTTTATGGTATTGTACAGATGATAGATGAAGGAAAAGTAATCAAAAATATATGAGGCAAACGATAATTTATTAAATTGTGTATGAATATACCTATCAAATATTGGTACCGTTTCAAAATATAAATCATTTTCATTTCATAAAATAAAGGAGTTCAGTGATTAAAGCTCAATTAGTGCTGTAGTCGAGATTGAATTGTGGGAAAAAAACTGTCTCAAAGTCATGGGAAAGGTTGATAACAATGCACCTAATAATTGTTGTTTTTTTTAAGTGAAGTTTTGGAATCGAGAAAATGATAAGAAATTTACCAAAATTCTTCTGAGAGTAACATACACTGCACTCAAAAATGCATGTATGGGACTTCATGTATATGTGCACACAATGTTCAGATCCCAAACATATAGGGTAGATGTACGGAATACCGGCAACTTAAGCTCATTTGCTTAATTAGCACATGAAAACAATAAAATCACAAAAGAAAAAGATTCTCATTGCTTAGCTACATCATTTAACTTTATTTTCCAAAAAAAATTGAGGTAATCAAATATTTGTTGAGGCAGTTATACAGGGTGTTTCCGAAAAAAGGAAACCCAACTTTGATCAACAATAATTTCAAAAATATTCCAATGGTGATTATGAAATTTATATCACTGTAAAGTGCAACTCATTGCCATTCTAATGATACCTCGCTCACCTCACCAATGTCACACATCACTAAACCCAATTGTTTTGAAAAGGTCTTGTAAAATTGTGCGTGGTTCACTTTCATGCACCCTGAGATGGTTTGTGTAAATGTGCCTGGAAAGGAAACCCAACTTTGATCATCAATAACTTCAAGAATATTTCAGTGGTGATTAAGAAGGATATTTAAATATCGCACTGGAAATTACAACTCATTACATTTAATGATACCTCTCACTCACCAATATCTTGCATCACTGAACCCCATTGTTTTGAAAATTGTCTCGGCAAAATTGTGATAGGTTCTCTTCATGCCCCTTGAGATGAGCTGCTCAAGATTCCTAACAAATCTAAGTAAAGCATTCCAGTGACTTAAAATAAATGAGTTTGATAAATGGGTTGGAAATTTACTTATTTAGTCCTTTAACTTACCATCCAGGTAATTTCAACATGTTACTGGTCACGAGACAACCCAGAGAACCTTCAGTTCCCCATGGATAATGTAAGAAAATGACAGTGCATCAATCAAGTTTGCAAGATATTTTCAGAACAATGGGTTCAGTGATGCGTGACATTGGTGTAGCGAAAGAGATATCAATACAATGATAATGAGTGGCACTTCCAGTGATATAAACGTCATAATCACTACTGTCATGTTTTTAAAATGATTGATGATGAAAGTTGGATTCCTTTTAAGGCACATTGCAGCAACCCATCTCAATGAGCGTGAAAGTGAACCACTCACAATTTTGGCAAGACATTTCTAAAAACAATGAGGTTCAGTGATGCGTGACATTGGTGAGCTGAGCGGGGTATCATTAAAAGGTATGAGTTGCACTTTCCAGTGATATAAATTTATAATCACCATGGTAATATTTTTTAAATTATTGATGATCAAACTTGGTTCCTTTTTTTCTGGGTCACCCTGTATGCAAATATTGACGTCATCGTAAATTGTCCGGCATTCCCTACAGTGTAGGAAATACCGGACAGTATTTTTTTTTACCCTTTTTTTTGTATAAAGATCTGTCTGGAAGCACTGATTTGATGTAAACCATCAACTTAACATGTTTGTATTGATTTTTTATAACATTATTCATTTTTGAAAATTATATGCATTTTACTAACAAAATTTCAAAACATTCAGAATAACTTTATATCTCATGTAGATCATGAGATATCACAATAATAATAAAGAGAATAGACATTTCAAAGTTGTCAAACAATTTAATAAATAAATATAATACATTATATATGCAACTTACTATTTGATCTACATGCTTAGCAACTCAACCCGGAAGTAAAACAAACAACCGTCCATGTGGTGTCCGGTATTCCCTACACAAAAAAATGACTGACTAGCACTTTTCAACACACATGCCACCAAATACACAGGCTTTGTACAGTGCAAACACTCCATACACGTTTGGCCCACCCTCCACACATGTCCATAATGCATGAAATAGAGGTCATGCCCCAATTCTATTTTTATACCATCACATTCTCTAAAATGTCAATTTTTACATCAGGCCATTTTCAGGCAAATTTTCCTACCTTGACAGATTGTGGTAGTTTTCTCGGAGATTTCTCACTTGTTGTTGTCGAATACAGCATTCAACCTTCCGAAACAGACCACCTGACCACTAGATGCTGGTATTTCAACTCAGTTGATCTTATGTTGGCAGCTAGGGCTGGACATGTGGTGACCGTCCGATATTCCCTACTGTCCGGTATTCCCTACATCTACCCTATCAGCTTCTTTTGTCATAATTATCACTATGAGGGCATTTAAAGAGTAGTCCCAACGGAACTCGCTACTGTAAAATTTTTCCTATTTCCTAAATACGTTGAAAATATTTTGAAGGCAATTATTTTGTTGAACCATGGATCACCTTTCCCAACAATGCCACCTCGATATCTTTTTTTTTTTAAACTAAGAAGATAGGATTCATAGTTGTTCTGTACATGCCTCCCGAAACTTCTAAGCCAGATATTGTATGTGGTAAAATATATGACTTGTCTCACATAACCATGACTCTTTTTGTAAACATAATTAC
Organism: Paracentrotus lividus; assembly: GCA_940671915.1. NCBI lineage: Eukaryota > Metazoa > Echinodermata > Echinoidea > Camarodonta > Echinidae > Paracentrotus > Paracentrotus lividus. Next base: position 4,336,825 of record CALNVZ010003426.1, on the reverse strand, counting down.
GCAATTTATATAAAATCCTTTTACTCAAAATATGCTTTCCCCCAGTATGGTTCTTTTCAATCCATATTCCAATAAAAGAGGTTGAAACCACATAATATACAATGTGTCCCACAAAAAAAATGCTATGGCACTATAGATAGATATAATATTAAAATGACAATATTATATTATTTATATCTTTACACCAGTAAACTACAATTCATTTCCTACAACTAGATGAAATTTTATGTGATGTGGTCCAATAATCACAAAGATATGAGCATTTTTTCATCACGCATCAGGAAACCTCTCCATTCAAGTTTTGTATTGAGCAGTACTGGGTGTATCGAATAAAAGGAAACCCAATTTCGAACTTTAATAATTCGAAAGATATTTCAGCAGTAATTATGAAATGTATATCATTGTAAAGTGCAACATTGTAAAGTGCAACGAAAAAATATTGAAATGGTAATTTTGAATATATTATTATTGGAAAAGTGTCACTAATAACTTTCTTTCAGTTCACCAATATCACACATCGCTGAACCCCATTGTTGTGCAAAAATCTTGCAAAATTTAAATTAAAATAGTGATTATGACGTTTCTATCACTGGAAAGTGCAACTCATTATCATTTTAATGATACCTCTCTCAGCTCACCAATGTCATGCATTACTGAACCCCCTAGTTCTGCATATACCCAGGGAGCAAAACCCCATATTTTTGAAGGAGCTGACATGTCGAGATATAAAAAGTAGTCCTATCTAGGATAACCAACATCGCTAGGGCGGACTACTCTTCAGATCAGCTGGAGGAGGGTCCCTATAGGTGGGGGCGTCCAAAATAGCCGCCCCTTTTGCAAAAATTAGTATTCTGAACAAAAATGGTTAAAGCGAGGTTTCAAACACATTGAGTTTGGTATCAAATTAAAGATAATAAAATTTCGTACAATTTGGAACTATTTACAATAAGAATCATATTCAGCAAAGGTAAAATTTTAAGCGTTGACCTTAATTTTTCTCATTTTTTTCAAAAAATTATTTTTTTTATCTATTTATTTTTTTTACCTCGTGTAATAATCATATCACGACATGAAGTGCGAAACTTTTCAGAAATGTGCCCCGATGTATGGACAAGAGTATGTGAAAAAGAAAGGGTAATACCTTTTTCCAATAAAAAAATATAACGCTATAAAGTTACGACTGCAATATACGGCAAAACGACGTTTTTGCCCCATTAATGTGGAAAACCCACACATACACGTGTAATATCCTATTACAGTGCGCGCATGCGTATTGGACAGCGTGATCTAACAATTATTAACATGAATATGCAAGTTTCCATAAAGGTTAATAAAGAATGGACTTCTCGTCCAATCTGTTGTGAAGGGGGATGGGATGGGGGGGGGGGGGGTAAGGGTCA
>CALNVZ010003426.1:4300425-4332925 GCA_940671915.1 Paracentrotus lividus | reverse complement strand
ACTGCAATTATGAGTCAAGTACATGAATTTACCAATCGGGATGCTGTGGATCAAACTTGAAAGTAGGGAAGGGCACACCCGGGGGGCACACGGGAAAGGGCCGGTGTCACCGCGTCAGATGTCCAAATTTATGTATGGTGTCTACAAATAATCCCATCCCATCCCTTCAGATGTCCAGGCTAGGCGTGATCGCGCGATATCCACCCACCACGTAGTCTAATTTTACAGGCCCTTTTTAAACTATATACTGAAAATTAGGTAATGAGATAGTAGTAGTAGTAGTAGTAGTAGTAATAGTAATAGTAGTAGTAGTAGTAGTAGTAGTAGTAGTAGTAGTGTTACGGGGTTCCAGGGGTAGTAATCTAAAAAGACGAAATGAGAGTGGAGTCAGAAGGCTGTTGTATGTGGCATCAGTTAAAACAATGTGATGTTTATTCAAAATATCGCATTTCAATCTCAAACCAATTATGAAAATACAATATAATGAACAAGTTAAATAAATATTACTGTTTCTATTATTCAAGGTATCTGTTACTTCTTATTGTTTGCATCTCTTTGCATCTGACTGCGAAATCTATTGTATTGTTTGCTTTTAAATCATTACACTGCTCTATCTGTTATCTGCTTAACCTAGAATGAGTTATAGGACTAAATATTATAAGTGATAATCAAAGTTAGAATATACACCGATGATAATCATTAAAGAATATTATCAAGGTTATTATTTAGAAAAGGAAACCAATCGTTGAATATGTAAGGGGAATTAGTTATACCTTTTCTTTTTATTATATAAACCAAAACTAGGTACTGATTAAAAGGTATATATTGAGCTGTTCTCAATTCTCTATATAACTGAGTTGGTATCTTACTCTTAAATCCTACATGTATTTTCTACAATGGAAGCATTATGTAATTATACGGTTTCTTAACTTAGACTAGCACTTAAGCAAACATAGAATCTTAACTAACCTCTCTGACTTTATACATGAGTTAACTTTTGGTTAGTCTTATATTCTTTATACAAAAGTAATATGTTTCAGAATATATTTGTATCAAAACTATATAATGAATATACAACTTTATCTATCTTCTATTTTTGAACCTAGACCATTCTGACTATATCTTATTCTATAAATGTACACTAAAACATTAATCACACACAGGATGTTTTCCGCAAATCAGGGCTTCTGCACTCCTGCCGCATACATTGTAGATAACACTTTAAACAGGGGGCAGGGGTAAGGACAAATCCTTTGTACAACACGTGCGCTCCTCCACACAGACCCCAGTGAGAGTACATCCAATGTTATGTAATACTCCCTACTGGGGCTGTGGGTACCAGACACACTCTTTGTTTACACACAGTACTTGACACACACTCATATATGTCCCTAGTGTATTCACTAGATATAATACACTTATAAGTTCAGGTATTATAAGAAAGTTTATCAACTATTTCCTATTCTATTACACATTTTCTGAGACTAGAAATACTGGAATATAATATAGGAAATGTAAAGACTATTCTTATTATACTTCTGAAACTCTATACTGAGTATTATTAAAGTTAAACTCCAAAGTTCTAAAGATGCATTGCAATATCACTCAAAATCCTTTGTCTTGGGACTTTTACCAATTGATGAACAAAGCAATCACAACTTCTTCCCAAACTACTTTAAAATACATACTTGTACAGATTCTCTTACAATAACAGTTATAACATTCAATAAATCAATATAAATGTAATAATGTTATACCTGAATACAAAATGAATATTAATGATAAGAGGTTGAATTTCTTACCTAAAAGACGAAATGAGAGTGGAGTCAGAAGGATGTTGTATGTGGCATCAATTAAAACAATGTGATGCCTTTCAAACAGGTACCACTGGCTCACCTCTCATTTGGGGCTGGGTTGCTCCACTTGTTGTGAGGGGGTGGGACATATCAAAATTTTTGAGGGGGTCATATTTCCGATGGCCTCAACACCAGTATTATTTGGTTTTATTTAGCAATCAGTCATAATTGACTATTTTTGCCACAAAATTTTCGTTTAATTATTTTCCCATCTGGAAATGAAATTTATTTTTCTTTTTTCTTTTTATTTCTTTTTTTTTTTTAGAAGTAATTTCCATTACTACATTAAAGTAAAGTTAAAGTAAGATTGTCTCACATCAAATAAGCCTCTTGTAAATTAATAAATAGGCATTGAGCATAGGATTGTGCGACATATAGTCTAATTTTCAGACTTTTTTACCGTTCTTTATTATCGACTGGATTGCTCCAACGTTATCTAAATTAGCAGAATCTTTTCAAACTGGCCTTGTGCAAAGTAGTCTAAATTCGCAAAGTTTTTGAACAAAAATTTAGAAATATCTAAAGGAAATATCATTAATCGTAATCATACTAAAGGCATATCTTGGGATTATTTCATTACTTTAAAATTTTCAAATATGGCATTTTTCGATGTTTTTATCCCATTATCATATATTGGGATTATTTCCTTTACTTTAAAATTTGGCATTTTGCGATGTTTTTATCCAATAATTATTATCATCCTCCATTCATTCATTCATCTCACCATTTCATCTATTCATCTTCCTTTCATTCATCTCATCTTCCATTCATGATCACCTCATCATTTGATTATTTATCCCATCTTTACTATCGTTCATCTCATCATCCCTATCATTCATCTCATTTCATCTTATCATCCATATCACTCATCTCATCTCATCTCATCTCAACATATTCTATTCATTCATCTCCTTGGTTATTTATCCGATCTTTAGTATCGTTCATCTCCACATCCTTACCGTTCTTGTATTACGTTTAATATTTTAATATTAATATAATGAATTTGAATTAAAATAAAATCAATGAAATAGTTTTCAAATCCGTTAATTTTTTTTTATCAAACTTAGTTTTACTATCACAATATCATATTGATATATGGGAGTATTTTTAAAGGATGTTTTTTTTTTTGGAGGACAAAGATATGACTAACTTTTCCATGGTTTCGTGAAACGATAAGTCTTTCAAAATTGTGAGTCGTTCACTTTCATGCACCTTGAGACATGGTGAGATGGATTGTTATAATGTATCTAAAACATGTAAAAGGAAACCCAACTTTGATCATCAATATTTTTTTTTCAAGTAGTGATTATGAAGTTTCTATCACTGGAAAGTGCAACTCATTATCATTTTAATAATACCTCTCTCAGCTCACCAATGTCATGCATCACTGAACCATATTGTTTTGAAAGTTGTTTCGCAAAATCGTGATTGGTTCCTTTTCATGCCTAAACATGATTAACAATTCTAAGTAAAGCATTCCAATAGGCCTAAATTTAAATAATGTTTTTGATAAATGGGTTTTAAATGCCTTGTTATTTAGTACATCAAGCTTACCATCCAGGTGATTTCTTCATGTTACAGCTCACGATAGCCCACAGAGCCTTCAGTTCACCATGGATAATGTAAGAAACATGTAATGTAAGTTAATCTATCACAATTTTGCGAGATATTTCAAAACAATGGGGTTCAGCGATGCGTGAGCTGAAAGAGGTATCATTAATATGTTAATGAGTTGCACTTTGCAGTGATATAAAATTTATAACCACCACTATAATGTTTTTTGAAATTATAGATGATCAAAGTTGGGTTCCTTTTTAGGCACATTGAAACAACCCATCTCAATGAGCGTGAAAGTGAACAACTCACAATTTTGCAAGACATATTTAAGGCAATGGGGTTCAGTTATGCGTGGCATTGGTGAGCTGAGAGAGGTATCATTTAAATAATGAGTTACACTTTCCAGTGATATAAATTTTATAATCCCCATCATAATATCTTTTGAATTATTGGTGATCAAACTTGAGGGGTTTTTTTTATCCGCTACATCCGGTAGGTGAGACCGGGGATGGAAGCTACACGGGTCAGTTGTTACAGTTCTTAGTGCGCTAAGCTGGAACAAGAGAGGATGTGCTAACTGGCATCTATTTACAGTCTACACATAGCTTTGATGAACTGCCGGTCGCGAGGTTTCTCCGTTGTTTTATTAAAAAGTAAATCAAAAAAAAAAAAAAAACACATTTTTTACAGTTCAAAGCGACTTTTTGACAAAAATTGAAATTTGTAATAGCTCTTACATCTGAAGGCACATGATGATAGTCTGGTAATGTAAATATAGTGCTTGTATGTCACTAATGTACCCCCTAGCCATGCCCTGTAATTCTGCCTAATGGCTGTGCTACAGTTGATTTTGTGTGTAAAATCGCCTATGGGGTAGGTTGTTATAACAACCTACCCCATGTCGATGTAACAACTTACCCCAATTACATTACATATGTAAAATTACATTTTGTCTCAATTTTCAGGTGTAAATATTTTTATGTTTCTATTATTACTTTTGTTTATTCTAGTGCTCTACTTGATCTACTGTTCACGATGCCAAGAAACTGGAAAGTTGAAACAAAAGTATGGTAAAGAGATTTACACATTGTTCAACTTACCCCGTGTGTTTACATATTGTAACAATTTACCTCGTATGGTGTAACAACCTACCCCGTATACGGGGTAGTTTGTTACCAAAAAAAATGTCTTCATTGATTAAGCTGTATTTAATTAGTGTTTACATGTTTTCAAGTTTTATATGGCTCAGGTTTTAGCAAACATAATATGCTAACTACAGACCCAAGAAGGAGTGCGTGAGTTCTTTCATTAGAGTTATCTGGCCCAAAATGTGAATTTTGTAACTTCCATCCCCGGTCTCCCCTACTAATTAATATAAAGCTTGGATGGAGAGGTTTCCTGATGTGTAATGAAAAAAAAAATGCTCATATCTTTGTGATTTACGGACCGTATCACATAACATTTCATCAAGTTGTAAAAAATGAATTGTAGTTTACAATATAAACAATATAATGTTGTAATTTTAATATTATACCCATCCAAAGTGCCATTAGCATTGTTGTAGGACACACTGTATACTCCGATGCGGTATGGTTAAGTAATACTTGTCCCGATATGATTATCATTTTTGTTTACTTACTTTTATTTACATTACTTATTTTGTATTTCTTTATTTTTTTATGCATTAGGACCACCTGCAATACAAATAAGGACACAAATAAAGAGACTGGAAAAGAATTATATTTGTTTAACGTCGTTTTACATCAGCTAGCCTGAGTAATTTACAACCGATCGAACTTTCTACAGCTTGTAAAGTATATATTAAAGCTGTTGTCGTAATATGTATATCCTACAAGAAATTGCAATGAACTCTAAAATTCTCCTCATCATATTTCTAATGCTGATGATAGTTAACGGATGCAATTCCACGATATTGTATAGCACTGAGGGGGACTCGTCAAAGCTTAACTTCTCGTACCCATGCAACATTTCCAGAGTGACCTTACAGTATGGAAACAGAGCTCCATCCTTTAACTCGGCAAATCCTGGATCCACCTCATTGCCTTCAAATCAGCATCTGAGAAATATAAATACGAGTGAAACCAACGAATGCTCCTTGCATCTTACAATTGATCCCATCTCAAGAAATGACGCTGGTACATACATCCTCACTGGATACAATAAGCAAGATCAATATATCTATGATGAGAGGGATGGTCTGAGAGTTAATTACCCACCTGGTGCGGCATCCTGTTATTCGGATGATGAGTATATCGAAGGAGAATGGATCAAACTACACTGTTCGGCTCCACTTGGGAATCTAGCAGGGGAGATTGTCTGCTACCAAAATGGAAGAAGACTACCTCCGCTGACATCACCACAAGAAATTGGTTCAAAACTGAACCAAGTATTGTTGGCACGATTGAACGATGACACCGTATACTGTTGTTCATCTACCTTGCAGCACACCAGGGAGAGGTTTAAATGTAAGGATTGCCATTGGAGTCTTAATACATCAGTTGATGTTACAGATCCTTGTCCTGTAATTATCATATCCACTACAGAGGTTCCAAATACTTCTTCTCCATGTCCACCCAAGATAGAATTGAAAGAAAAGTCGATAGAATCTTCTATCGAAGAAGCATTGATGTCTTGGCGTAATTCAACAGTTGTAGATGATGGGATACGAGAAATCAAAAAGTATTTGGCAGTCGCGATAAGTTTCATCACCGTTATTATGATATCAACTAGTTTTATTTGCGTTGCTGCAGTGCTGTACTTCAAAGAAAAGTGCTGTAAATAGCATCACCTTATTGAACTGAACTGAACTGAATTTTATTTCCACATTCATTAAAAACATATATAAAGCAATTAACAAACAATACAGCATATATACAAAGAAATTTACAAAGAAATTAATGGTAATGTGGTGGGATCATAAAAAGTTTTTAAAAAAAAACTTAAACACATGATCCCCATACACATAAGACTACATTGACATAGTACATAAGTATGTATACCTAACAAAAATAATGGGGGAAACAAAATAACCTAACCCTATCCCAAAGCACAAATGGATATATCTTATTACGATTCATTTAGCAGTAAATACTCTTTAAACTTACGTTTAAAAGAGTTTAATGTATTTGTATTTTTTATATTATCTGGTATATTATTCCATAGTATAGGACCCTTATATGTTACTACTGATCTGGAAAAGGAAGTTTTACCATAATTGGCTCGATAATCCAGTCTCTTTCTTGTATTATGATTATGAAAGCTTTCGTTTTTTCGAAAAATTGAATTAAAAACTTTTGGTAATAGATTTTTGTTGTACAAAAACATAAAGATACCTAAATTATAGTTATGAAGTTTGTACACAGTAAGAATATGAAGTTTCTTGAAGAGAGGTGTTGAATGACTTCGAAAATCAGAGTTGGTAATTATTCTTACTATTCTTTTTTGCAATTTCAATGAACTCTCAAGAAGATATTTGCTACTTGACCCCCACAAGATTATTCCATAATTCAGGTTTGGCAAAATTAATGCATTATACAACATTAATAATATATTTTGAGGTACAAATTCTCTTAATCTATTCAGGACACCAATATATTTAGACATTTGATTTGATATTTTTTTAACATGACTTTTTCACTTTATATCATCATCTATATTAACACCAAGAAATTTAACAGTTTTTACATGTTCAATTTGTTTACTATCAATATATACTCTAATATCATTTAAACCAATATTCATATTACCAAATATCATATAGTGGGTTTTTTGTATGTTCAACACCAATTTATTAGCTTTAAACCACTTATTAAATTTTGACAATTCAATATTCATGGTACGGTTTAAATTGTGTATATTATTGTTTTTTTTTTAAATATTCGTATCATCAGCAAATAAAATAAGTTTAGAAATATCGGAACAAGAATGCAAATCATTGATATATACCAGAAAAAGGAGCGGGCCCAGAATTGACCCTTGTGGGACCCCGCATGTTATAGTCTTCATATTTGATGATTTTGAGTTGAACACTGTAAATTGTTTACGATCGTTAAGATAACTTTGCATTAATTTCAAAGGGGTTCCTCTAATACCATAATATTGAAGTTTATTTAGGAGTATGTTATGATCGATACAATCGAATGCTTTTTTAAGATCCAGGAACACACCCATTACAGCTTCCTTATATTCAAATGCTTCGTTTATATTGAATAAAAATTGAATTAATGCATGAATAGTGGAATGTTTTTCACGAAAACCAAACTGTTTATCATGTAATATATGATATTTCTCCAAGTAGTTAACAAATCTAACATATAAACATTTTTCAAGTATTTTCGTAAAACAAGATAAAAGAGAGATAGGTCTATAATTGGAAAAAACATCTTTAGGACCACTTTTATAAACTGGTATTACTTTTGAAATCTTACAACTCTTCGGTATTACACCTTTGATTAAACAGACATTGAATATAAAACACAAAGGCTTAGATAAAAAATGAATAGATTTCTTGATTATAATATTTTCGAAAGAGTCATAGCCAGGTGCCTTGCCATTTTTCATGGATAGGACAATATCTATAATTTCCTTTTCTGTGATAGGTTTCAAAAACATGGAATGAGAAAATGAACCTTTTAGATAGGAGAAATATTCATTATCATCACAAACCATACTATTGGCTAGATTCTGACCAATATTTACAAAATAGTTATTGAAAGATTCAGCAATCAATGTAGGATCGATCATAGGTACACCATTTTGATTAAAATTTGGAATATTTTCAGATCCAGATTTTGAATTTCTGTTTATAATGTTATTGATTACTTTCCAAGTTTTGTTCATATTTCCTCTTACACTTTGAATTTATCAGAAAAATAGTTCTTTTTTACTTTCTTATTGCATTAACTATCTATTTTTGAACGACTTATAAGTAGCAAGATGATTTTGAGTTGGATTTTTTACATACCTTCTATATAACTTATTTTTCTTTCTAAACATCTTCTTCAGATCATTATCAAACCAAAGGTTCCTTCTAAACTGTACTCTTGACTTTTTTAATGGAAAACAACTCATATATAAATCCATGATTACAGAAATGAACTTGTCATACAAAAGATCAGGGTCATATTGAGGTTACAGTGGTATGTTCAAAGTTATAAACACTTCCAGCAACTTCCGCAATAAATTTACTTATGTTTTCTTCATTTATTTGTCTTTTGTTGATGTTTACATTTTTTTTTTCTCATTTTCAAAAGGAAAGTCAAGAAGGGAAAAGATTGGAAAATAATCTGAAATGTCAGCTATGATAGTACCTGAGAGTATATGACCTCAATTTCTCAATCTTTCCGGTTTCCTTACCCAGAATGCAACGCTCGATCGAAACTTGGAGCTAGTCTTATAATACAGGCCACTGACTCGTAATAAAAACACATTTAGCCGATATACTCAAAATTTATACCGCAATAATTATTTTACCAAGTAGCAAACAAAGTAGGCCTAATTTTCTCCCAAAAACTTTGTATTATCAACTATAAATAAAAATTAAATCCAATTTATACATGTTATACCTTTTATCAGAGAATGTTTTAGTGTTATAAGTGAGACCGATTATCCCCAATGTGTGTTGGCTGTCGGAGGAGTTGTGTTTTAAAAGCTAGAATAATATGTATTTTGAGATAATTAGTGCATGGTATAGTTTGGTTAAAAAAAGCCTATATTATTGTTTATTTTGTGAAGAAACCATAAAAGATATTGAGGAGAAAGTAGGCTACTTATTTTGCTACTTGGTAAAATGATTATTGCAGTACATGTGTATCAATCAGCGGATATGTGAGCTATAATTCAAGTGGGCTTGTGTTATGAGACTACACTGCTCAGAAAGTTGCATGATGGGTTAGGAAAGAGGACAGGTTGAGTAGTTTAGGACTTGAGGTGATGCTATAGAGGGCTGTTGGCACCAACATAAATTATTGCCTTGTATCAGTTGCATTTTGCATTTCAATTGCCCAAAACTAATTGACATTTTGTTCTGATTAAAATGGTATTTAAAGAAATAGTTAAGAGTATTTACAAAATATTCAAAAATATTTAAAAATATTTAAAGAATATTTAAGAATATAAAAAAAAATATCTAAGAATATCTATTAATATTTTAGATATTTGAAATATTCAAGAACATTTTTTAAAAAGTTCAACAATATTTATATGCATATTTAAGTTTGCCATTTTATTTCTTTTCTCCTCTTGCCTTGGCTTTGTATTGTGCTTGTTTTATAATAAAAATAAATTTGGTACTTTGTTTAAGATTATGTACACCTTGTCCATGTTTTCACCATTAGTTGTAATTCAACCTCCTCTCCTCGTTTTCAAGTTTATGCAGGGACCGCAGAACGCTATAGAAACGGACTGCAAGAGACGAAAGGGTTGAAAAGGCTAAAATTCACAAGTAAATGGGCAATCTTGCGGGGGGGGGTTACCCGTTTGCTGATAAAGTCACGGTGCAGTAGCCCAGATCCCGTGGCCCCTTTTATGAGTAAAATTCAACTTAATATACAGAAAAAAGTCCCATCATTTTGAAGTTGTCTTGTGATAAGTACGAAGATTTAATCATGGGTTTCAAGATATTTCTTGATAAACTCATCCTCCTAGCATAATGGTACCCTATTCATTTTTGGATGTTTGCGCGCATGACTGAATAAAAGACAATCTTCAGAAGACGGTTAGGATGGGTGAAAAATAAAATGTATCTCAATTTATTATTACTTATGGGCACGCATAAATACACACACCCAAACCATACTATCATTTACACATACACAAACCATATACACACCCACACCCTCACCACACGCACACACACCAGCATGCAGCCCCCCTACACACACACACACATACATACACACACACATATACACACACACACACTCACACCCACAAAAAGTTGTTGGGGGAATTACTAGAACCAAACATTCAGTGATGGTCTTGATAATTAAACAAAACATTAAAGGTGAAATGTCAATTATGAATTGTTTACTATGTTTGTTGGTGCGTGTATGATAATGTGCGTGTGTTTGTGTGTGTGTATGTGTGTGGGCGCGCGTGTGTGTGTGTGTGTGTGGGAATATCGGTGTAGTGTGGTGAAAGGGTGTGCATGTACAACATTTGTTTTAATCTTCATCCATCTTTTTGGTACAATTGAGACTCTGCAGTCTTCTGAAAATTGTCTGTTAGTCAGTCATGCCTGCAAAGATTTAAATGTGAAGGATATACCAACAAATGCTGGGAGGATGACTCTACCAAGAAATGTCATGAAAACCATGTTAATGCTTCAAAGACATGAAAGAAGACAACTTCAATACTTTTTCTAAAACTAACTCTGAAGAGGTAAAAAAACGTGACCACCTTCTAAACATTCTTTCAGAGCATGCAGAGGTTACATGCAGATAGAGGTCAATATCTGGAAACTGGTTTTAAGAGCGGAGTCTTTTAAGAGACGCAGTCGTACTTGGAAACAATCATGAAGAGTGCATCAGAGTTGTGAAAAGAGATGGGAGAAAATTATGTGAAGGAATTTACTTTACATAGTACTTAAAAAAAAAATTATAGTATTTATACAATATAAAAATATTTCAATCCCAAAATAATTGTGAAATGCAAAATTTTTTAATTCAATACGAATCAGATAACAGTCAAACAGAACGATTCGTGAAAAAAAATATTTTCACACTGTCAAGGCCTCTTTTTCTTTTGATAAAAACTATGACGAATCCTCAACCCAAAACTTTTATGAATACTGCAGCCTTTTCAGCAAGTGTAGTGGTCTTGCGCCCTCATAAGATTGCATCACAACTTGAATGGGTGGGACGAGGGGGGAGGGGGGGGGGTAATTGCACATTTTAACAAGGGCCAAAAGATTAGTGTTCCCGATAAACTAAATAAGTACGATTTGTAACCATTAGGTTTTGAACAACCCCAAAACTCTAAAATTAAGTAAATGTTGTGCTCTTCTTGCCCTGGAATTGGCTATAGTTTAGTTTATAGGAAAAAATAAGGTACTGATTCCCTATTATATTTCACGTAGGCCACGCCCCATATGTGTAATTCTAATTATCACAATTAATAATGGAAGTTTCATCATCATTTATTTACTTTCAACTTAAGGCGATATTCTTGGCAAGTTATTTCCTTGATGACGATCGGTCACATTGTTTAACCAAGTATACAGACAATGTTGGCCATTCAGTGTGATATTTAGTTCTGTCTGACATGCCTGAAGTTCGGGTCGTCTGGTATGACTTGGGCTGCAGAACGATTTATTGAGCATGTTGAAGGGGATACTGAGTTTCTTGTTTCATTCAGTGACTGACTATCACGTCGAGTATTGTCTTTTGCAACGGAGTTTATGAACATTGTGATTTTTTACCAGCAGCAAAATATACGTGTTTCTTTTCTCATCTTAAGACAATAAAGTAAATGGATTATTTTGTTACGTTTTCCTTCTTCTTCTCCCTTCAATGATTAAAACTTTTTTGGGTGCACTATACAGATGTGACAGAGTTCAGGAAATTTATATTGTTTGTCTTTCATTGTGTTTGAACGCGCCCATGAAATTAAAGTGAACGAATGAATGAGATAAAATTTCGTTACCGTCGTCGTGAAAAGGAGAACGTTTTTATTTTTTTTTTTTTTTTTTCCATGTCGTCTTCCATATCTTCAGTCATCGTCATCATTAAAGTCATGGTCTAATGATGACAACGATCGTCTAGTTTGCAATCCGAAGATTCCACAAGTTCAAGAGAGTACATAAGAGAGAGACTCGGGTCATTGTAATTTGACACGAGACATTGGTCGTCGTTCTGGTGTTTTTCATCTCTCTATCCGGTAGTTTCCATTCAGTTCTTCAGACTCGAAGCACATAAAGTGACATAGGCCTAAATGATGCTCCTCTTCTGTTGGACATTTCGTGTTTTTGACGTCATCATATAATACATCTCGAGCATCTATATATAGGTGAAAGAAAGGTAGGTTATTTAACATCATCACTGTATTTTTTAATGATCTTTCACAAATAAACTTCTAGTTTATATTCATTACCATGAAATACACTCTAAAGACAAATTAGTTGGAAATGACTGAACGATGGGGTCAACTAGGTAGTAACTATTATTCTAATCACAATCATAATTATTTTCGGTAATTTCTTACTATTTTCTAGTCATGTTTGACTAAACAAAAACAGCTTTAATTATCTCTGACTAGATCAAACTGGTCACATAATGTTGCACCCAGCCAGGTAACTATCAATCTAATCATTTTGACTAATTTGTTTTAGTACGTGACATGATTGTGACGATATATTGATTCATGATAAATAAGGAATATGATTATCCTCTCAGAAACTGTACCTTCCAAAAGAAAAATCTTGTCAATTTAAGCCAAATCCATATAAATCTTTGCTTTCATGCCAAGTTTTTTTGTGTGTGTGTGTGTGTGTGTGTGTGTGTGTGTGTGAGCGTGTGTGTTGAAATAATTCATCATCATTATTTGAAGTAATATATTTATGACTCAATAGTCACTATACTCATTTAATATCTTTCCGCATAGCTTTCCAAAGCCTGTGCGTTATTTTTGTTTCTGCCTTTCTCACTTTTCCTTGAATCTTTCTATCCAATTTATTGTTCTCATTGAAAAAAAAAAGTGATAGCCAATATTTTACTTGATATACTACACTATCACTCATCATTATAATAATACTTACTCTCTCTCTCTCTCTCTCTCTCTCTCTCTCTCTCTCTCTCTCTCTCTCTCTCTCAAATTCAACTTCAATTTCTTTATTTTGTTCATTGTACAAGGAAGTTCAAGGAAATTCCACTTGGTCACAAACTTTAATATAATAAGTATAAAATATCAAACATGTTAAGTGCACATCCTTTAAAACATACGAGGGCTCTGCTCAGTCATTTAAATCTTAAGATTAAGTGCATTGATATAAAATGCATAAATGAGCTAGCAAAATTTTATATAAAGGCAATTAGATTGTTAATTATAAAACCTCAAAAACATACAGTTGCATTGATGAAAAGTGAAACCAATCTAAAATGGACAAGGGTGAGTAGGACTACATATTCGAACAAACTTATAATGCACATCAGGAGGAAATTTTGATTCAAATAAAAGGAGTTTGGGTCTCCCCATCAAATATGACATAAATTATTACTTCTGTTCTGAAATTTCTATTCCTTGATAAATAAAATTACTTTCTATTGTAATTATTATTTCCTGGTGTATAGTCTGTACGAAGTATACAAAAAAGTATGTGCATGTTAATACTTATTATGCGTTAGGTTCATCAATTACTGAGTTATCTAACCCTGAACATTTTAAAATTCAAATCTGTCACATTTTCCTCTTTGTGAATTAGGTTGATCGTTAAAGCACATTACAAACATATTGCTAGTTTTCTGATTTACCGTGTTTTACCATTGATATCTCCGTCTATTTAGTCAGTCTATCCCCCTCTTTTTACATTTATCTCTCTTCTTTTTTTTCCTCTCTCGTTCTCTCTCTACCTCTCTCTGACTCTCTCTCTCTCTCTTTCTGTCTGTATGTCTGTCTGTCTCTCTCTCCATATAACAACTAACTTCCGATTCTCATTGAATACACAGCATTTGACTAATTACCATTAATCCTTTTGTTTACCACATTAGCATTTTCTATTTAAGTTCAGAGAGAAACATCTAATAAACTGAAGTGTAAATATGATGATCATGACTATAGTATTTTGATATATCCATAATGGTTGGTGTGACGATAGGGAGATCAGACACACGAATACACTTACACAATAAACGAAAACGAAACCATCCCATCATCATTTATTCATCCTAACGACGACGTTTGGTTTTAAAAACTAAATATCAAAGGTACAATATTGGTAAAAGATGAAGAGGGCAAACAAAATAGCTTCCTTATCACGTGAATTTGCTAAGCTGATGAATATGAAAAGACGTTATGGCATCGTAAAAGTTCGTTTCTGGAATGCTTTTTGATTACGAAATCTTTGATATGCAAAGTTTGTTTTGATGTAATCATCTTTGTTATCTTTAAGCTCTTCTTTATCTTCTTCTTTTCATTTATTTTTTACCCCTATAATGTGACCCTATGTCTTTCTCTTGTTTCCCCATTTTCCACTTTAAATAGCATCATCAAGATATTACCGTATCCGGTATAGAAAGTTTTGAAACCCTCATCCACTCACCACCACCAGGACCACCATAATCAACGTCACCACCGCCACCAGCATCAACCACCAACAACAACATCATACACCACCACCATACACTACAATGACCACCACCACCACACAACTATCATAACCATAACTAACCACTTCCACCCACCGCATATAACCATCATCACCTCCACCATCACCATTTTGATCATCACCACCATCACGACCAACGAAACTAACACCACCACCATCACACCACCACCTCCACCACGCACCACCACCACCGACACTACGCGACGATCATCGTGCACCGCCTCCACCACTATCACATGTTCTAAAATTGTGAACTGTAAGGGATGCTTTTCACTTCCAATGACCTGTATTCCTGAATTGTATTTAAGATTTTATTTTTATTTATGTCCATTGCAGGAGATTGCAATGACTATTCAGTAACAAAATATCATCACGTAGAAAATGGCACGAGCTGGTCGCGACGAGGATGTGTTCTTTTCGGCTTGTTTAACACCATCCGATTGTTACGTCATGATGTCCCCCATTGCTGGAACGTGCGGACCGGACGACGAACATATACCCAAGAAGAACGACGAACAACAGATAGTCCGACCGACCCCTGCCGTACGTAAGCAGCGTATAAGCCGCTCCAGGCGACCTCGACTATCCGAACGTGGATCCAACATCATGTCACCGCACGAACCGGAGATTGACCGCGTGGAATCAACGTACGATAACCTAGATATCATCCAGTCGCAATATGACGCGCCTCGTCTGAGGCTACCTGAATTTAGACGGGAGGTTGAGAGCCAATATGAAAACATATCTCTAGGAAAGCTGCAGCGGACATCGCGGTTACAACCGCTTGAAAAGCAATCCGTCCTCACGCAACCAGTAATCCCACAACCGGCACTACCTCTGCGCAGGAGAGCCAAGGAATCACACACGCCGCCGTTACAGGCTGATAAACGGTTCTCGAAACAAATAGGATTGGATATCCAGCAGCAAATCGAAAGTGCCGTTTTGAGGCGAAAAGATCCGTTTTCCAACAGTCCGCCAAAGTTTCCGAGTCCGAAGAAAGTGGTCCCTCAGCCGGTTCAGAAAGTCGACTCTGATCTGGTCTTTCCCGGGTTCAAGAAAACCGGGTCAATTGACTTTGACGCGCGGATCTACCGTTGCAATGAGTTATCGAAGGATACCTTAGGCAAACAAAGCCTGATCGCTGGTGAAGAAAACTTCGCGTGTGCCTACGTGAATCACCTTGGGGGCTACCTAAAACTAACGCGCCCTCAAGCGACGCTTTTCATTCCACCACATGCTATCCTCGGTGACCCGGAACCGGTTGTTCTCTACTTCATGTCCAAGACGAACCAGGTCGGATATTATCCGCTAGCCAGTTGCTTGCACCCGGATCAGTTTCTTGCTAGTCCTATCATGTATGTTGGCAAACCGGATTTCAAATACAGTACTGTGGATGTGGTCCTATCATTTCCACTAGAGGATGCTCATTGTTCTGCGAGTTTCTTCAGCGTCCTCACCGTCAAAACATTTGACACTTCTTGTTCGTCACCTGGTATGTATGTAGTTTTCTTTTGCTCCGACAGTTTGAATAAGCCTGCAACATTTTATTCTGTCAGATCGTTTCTGGAAAAAGAGAAGACAAAAAAAAAAAATAAGTCGGTTTATTATTCAAGTTTAAAATGACTGGGATTATTTGGCATCCGATTATAATTTTTAAGCTACTTTATAAGAATTAAAAGTTTCTTAAAAAAAAAAAAACTTTTTAAAGTGATACAAAACTTTAGTATCATGATAACCAGCCATTTCATTAGTGAGATAATAGTGTCCATATAAATTTATTTACACAACAATGATCTTAATCATTTCTTTGTTTTCCTTATTATGGTTGCTGCTCAGAAAATGCAAAATGGCGGATTTTGGCGCCTGGTCACGATTACTTCTTCACAGTGTGTGCTGGTCGTGGGGTGCTGATGGTCTCACAATCAGCTTTTTATGTCATCAGAGCTACCAAGGCTGCACCTGAATATCAGAATATGTCCATACCTAGGGATACCTCAATGAGAAAGGTATTGTCTTGAGAATTTTAATCAATCAATACAGAGCGGTGTTTGACCAAGTCATTCGTAAGTTACGGACAACTTTACAAACGACTGGTGATCAGTTCTTGTGCTAAAATGATTGATGAATTGTTTAGCATCGCCCAAGAAAATATACCAGTCGTTCATAAAGTCATTCTTAACTGTACGAAACACTTTATGAAACACCACCCATGATAACCACCATTATCTCCCCCCCCCCCCCTCTCTTCTTAAAAAATATCTACCCTCCCTTCATCCACTGCTAAAGATTCTTGTAGATGTAAATAATTATGTGTGTGGTAAACATGGGAATGGTGCCGGTATAAACATGATTAATTCGAGAGTTTATCTCTGGTGGTAGGCGTTAATACATTTTCATTATATATCGGTCATATAGAGGTAGAGTCCCCGTGATTCTCATCAAAATACCCATTAAATGCAGCAAAATATTCATGATAAAGCATGTATTCAATCGTGTGTTTTTTATGTGGTATACACGCATAATTATGATGATCCTAGAATAGAACATTATTGTTGAAGAGAACTTGTATCGATGACCATACTAAATTGTCGGATATTGTGAATATTAATATGTTATTATATCAATTCCTATTCATTTAGCTATCACTTTCAGTGATATATCAGTAACCCTGAAGTATACCTTGTGTCTATCTTTAAGGTTCGAGGGGCTCTCTTTGGTCGGGCATTTCCGGAATCCAATCGAGCGAAACTACATGTCGTGTTCTGCAGAGATTGTGACAAAGAAGTCGAGGTATATATACGTTCAAGCTAACTATTAATTATTTATGCGTAATAATTGTGTCTTTCAATTCTTTTTGCTTAGTGATATAATTTTTGTTCTAAGACTGAAGTATTTTTGGAGGATTTTTTAAGTATTTTACTGCCGAACAATACAGAGTGAGTCAATAAAAATATCCCATCATTTTTGAGATTGTCTTGTGAAAAGTATAAAGATTTAATCATGGGTTATGACATGTCTTGGTAGAGTCATCCTCCTAGCATGTGTTGGTACCATTTCATTTGGATCTTTGCACGCATGACTGAATAACAGACGATATTCAGAAGACGATAAAATCTCTCCTGCGCCAAAGATAACTCTACCAAGTCATGTCATTAAAATTATTATATCTTTATACTTTTCATAGACACTTCAAAATGATGGGACTTTTTTTTTACTCACTCTGTATACATGACTGATCAGGTATTTCATAGCTGTTCCTATTATTTAGCACTTAGTTTTGTACTTCTTTATCATTGCTCGTTTTATGACTCGATATTAAACAGTTAAAGAATAAACTTTTACGAAAGAGATTAAACCATATAGTGACAATAGATACGTTTTTGAAGAGCGTTAATTGAGATGTTTACTTATTCAGATTATGGTATTTCTTATCATTTCTTCTCGGAATTATAAAATGGGTATATCATATGGATCCTAATTGAATGATTGGTTGAGGGCGGATCACGTGACATGCATTATTTCTACTGTTGCATCAACCGTGCCCTTTTCCCCCTAGCAAGCGTTCATTAGTAAATTTGATTTGCACGCTTGGGCTTCAACATAATATATAGGCCTACTATATATTTGTACAGACATGCGCGTGAAAATAGCATGGTGTTACATTTTATTTTTATTTTTTATATAGCGTGCAAAGTTTTTCATTTGCGTATAAGCATGAATAATAGAAAGTATGTAATGTAGGATCGTCAGTTGTCTGTCAACAGACTCATAAACCAACTTCATTAATAAGCCATTGGTGTATTTCCTCTTGATCTCACTAACTTGTAATAATTACCAAGCCACAAAACAGTAATTAATTAAACAATAGAGACAGCAAAACAAAACAAAACATGCCTTCGGAGTTATCGAAAGTGAAAGAGACGGTAATTAATGTCATGACATGCATGTTGATATTCACTATTAAGTGAAAGTCTGCAATGAATATGAAATCCGAACCGTAATAGGTCTACATGTAAATATATTATGTATGAATTCAGGAAACTGTGCTTATACATTTTGGAAGGTAGAAAAAGCATTTATGTGGAATTTAGGACTGTTTAAGAAACTATACTGGAAAAATGAAAACATGGGGAGAGACACAAGTATTCCCAACTATTAACCGTATATGCATTTTATTCAACGTACGTTATCATTTCAAGTCACCAGCATAGGGGGGGGGGACCTTAAAAAAAAATCGACTTTTCTTTTAATATACCTCCGCCACCGAAGGTGGTGGCGGGGTATTAATTATCCACAATTATATATATAGGAAGACGATCTGGTAAGATTTTTGAGAACGTATGTCAATGTTCAAGGGTTATAGAGGTCAACTTATGATAAAGAACCTCGTAACACTGGACATGCCTGGTTCAAGTTTTTTTTTAAATTGTGTGGGGTCACACCCTGACTAGATTTTTAGGTAATTAGGTCAAAGGTCAACGGTCACAGTAGTCAATTTCTGAAATTAATTGTTCCAAGAGCGCAGACACACATACCACAATAAGGGAAGCAGGAACACTTTGCTTGTTATTTTACAATACCATTTTCATCAAAGCTCTTCCAATATGTGCGTCGTTATTTCAGAGTTAGTTATCTTTCTGTAAAGAGGATATTCTCATTTATCATGTTTAATATATATATTAACATATTTAATAAGCGATAATAATTCTTTCTTAATGATTCCTTCTAGAGAGTGATCGATTCAGAGGAACGTGACGCATATCGGAAGTTGGATCACGTGAGGGCGTTCTCCATCGAGACGTCGTCAGGGCAACCAATATGGGTGACTTTCTGTCTAATGAAGAATACATCATGGCGTCTGCAAACCAGTTCAACAGCGGTAAATATAAATCTTGGAATTCACAAATGAGAATATGAAAAAATAAGAGAATTACTTGAAAATAAACCTTATCCGAAAATTGGTAGTGAAATTTAGGATTTAACATTTTCCATCAAAAAAAAAAAAATAATAATAATAATAATAATGTGTGGGTTTATCACAGCCATATATAGTATCAGAAAATTATTTAGATAATCAAATTCATCATGAGACGACATTCCTATTTCCCCTTAAATCTGACCTCTTGAATATAGCGTTGAGGGGGGGGGTCACAATTGGTGTTTGTTTTGTTTTATTTGTGTGTTGTTCGGGCGCATTATGTTCCTCCTTTGAGGGGTGGCTGTGATGTTTCAATCCCGTCCCGTCCCAGACGGACAAAGAACATCCTCAAGATTTGACAAGCTATGAGTTGGAGTCGACGGTTTAATTTTGAGATTATACATCGTCATCATCATCATGATCATCATCAATTCAATTTTGTCTTGTGCAATAATTACCATCTTTCTGTCGCTCCACAGAAATTCACGCCTGACGAGTTGTTCAACTACGCAGATCATTACCCTCCGTCCGTGACCTTTGCTCTCTCAAACCCGACCCCTAACATCTTGTCGGCCGAGGCATTCATCCAGTGCATGGTAGTCGTCCACGAAGGTCTCGCGTCCGATTACCAGGCAGAGGGTGTTACCAGTTTTGTTCATCTTGTTGGTGACGTCATTGTAGCAAAGAGTGGCCAGTTTCAGAGTGTAAGCCTTAAAGAACCAGATGGTTTTGAATATTGCGATTTAATGCTCGACTTTTGATTTGATCCCAATTCGTAGGGGTAAAAAGACAATTGAAATAAAGATCTTTGAAATTGATCGCAAGTCTTCTAACAATGATAGCTCTGCCTCTGGCAATAATTAGTACGCCAAATTCTTTTCCCTAAGGGATACTACTATAAAAAAAAATAATAATATAAATTTATAATGCGCACATATCCGAAAATTCGATCAAGGCGCAACAGGAAATACATAAAATAAAGTGCAGAGATACATGTATAACAACGGCTTCAACATAATATACACAATTAAAAATACTCGTAATAAACATTAGTTATACACAATTAATCTAATTATTCCAACATAATCACACAAATTGTTAGATATTTAATTAAGAAACAGATACGACTTCAGTTCAACTTTGAATTTTTCGATCGATTGCAAATTTCTTACATGTGAAGGGAGAGCGTTCCAAAGAGTTGGAGCCACCTTTGCAAAAGACCTGTATCCATAGGTAACTGTTCGTGTTCTGGGGACCACTAGTCTTGGTGCATTACACGCACTGACCGAGACCATTGTACCAACTCTGGTAGATATGCAGGGGCCTGACCACAAAGGATTTTATATGTGATAAGGCGCACCTTGAACGTGATTCTTTTTGATACAGGAATCACACCAACCCTCTCTGACAGGCGATCAAGTAGGATGCGGTGATCAACGGTGTCGAACGCCGCTGATAAGTCCAATAAGACGAGTAGAACCTTTTTGCGATTGTCAATAGATTCAAGAATGTCATTTGAAACTCTCAGAAGACCAGTCTTGACACTGTGTCCACACTTGTATGCAGACTGCATGACTTCAGTAAGATGATTGTCTTGCATGTAACCCAATAATTGACGAAGAACCACTCTCTCAAGAACTTTGGATGTTATCCAGGACTTCTTGCTTCAAGATCTCAAAGAGTTCTCAAAGAGTTCTCTAGCTCTTGTTGGCTTGCTTGTGTTCCTGCGTCCTATCTTTGATTTCAGTCTAAAAATTCAAAAAAAAAAAGTATATGAAAAAGAGCTTGGTCTAATATCTTTTTGGGGGGTCCTTTATTTTTTCCCGAGCCTTAGAGGCGCCGGAGATTTGCCAAATCTGATGAAGATCAGACGCAGAGAAGTGCGTTTTTCGGACACGTAGGGGCAAGTATATACTTGACCTGTTTATAAACGCAAGGATTTGCAGGAATTGGCAGCTACCCTAAACAGACTGCGGGAAACATGCATACTTTTAAACCCAATGACGTCCTATAGTTTTCCTCTGTTCATCTACTGAAGATGTTAACATAGTCTGGCCAAAGCGACCATGGCGTTACCTAACTTCTAGACCATTATAATACTTTTTCACATCTCGAACTAATTTGGTAGGGGATAAGTTTGTTCGGTTACATGTCGATTGCGTCAACTTATTATAGTGTCAGGGGTAGCATATATTCCAATTCTAATAAGCACTTTTTTCTCTCTCTTGGTTGAAAGATAATCTACATGTGTCGGAACGAATCAATACATTTGTCAGAAATAAGAGACGGTGGCAATCTTCTAAATAGGCCTATCTAAGTATGACAGATGGTAATAGAAACAGAATAAAGCTTTCAGTATCTTTATTGGCCAACTCTCTTCCTTAATACATGTATAATTATAAGAATATACCATAATTAAAGTACTATTCAATTGTTTAGCAGAGATGGATAAAATTGTTTGCATTTTATCGAGGTGACTGTAATGCTTTTGATCTTAACGCAGCAATCACTTGGTAGAGCTTCAGGAAGGCGTCTTCCAGTCTTACCTGTACCTCCTTCGATAGTAGATCCAAAAGGACAGCGCCCTCTCAGTAGTGGGTTCAGCCACCCACCTTTATCACCACAATCTTCAAAGACACTATCGGACTGTCCTTCCATGTCCCCGCCACCAGTCCCGGGAAATGACCGGGCCTCCGTTCTCATGGTCAACTCGTATGACTCGCAATCGGATACGACCAAGGCACGCTTCGAGGAGATATATGTTTCCTACCAGACCTTGGCTGAGCTATGCCTGATGCTGCAAGCTTCCAAGGCTGAAAGCAAGGACAGGGATTGGATGACATTTGCGTGTAAGATTGGGCTATCAACTCAGCAGGTTAGATACTATTATTTTTTCATTCCCCCCCCCCCAATTATAATACAGGCATCTACCAAGGTGTATTTAGTTATGTTTCCAGGGAGGTGAATTAGTGTCGGGCAGTTCCCCCTCTGGCCATAAAACAGAAGAGCAAGGAGGGAGGTGGCGGCGTTTTATAAATCATTTGTCTTTGGAAAAGGTTGAGTTTGATGTATTCCCTTAACCCCTAAGCATTTTGGACCAGCCGATCACTCGGACCTATTGAATGTACTTGAATTACCTCTGTCTCCTTGACTGTTTGAATTGATTTCCCTTTCAAGGTTGATAGGATGTCGGATCGGTACACCTTCCAGTCCCCTCTTTCCATCATCCACCTCTTCTTCGGGACCTGTCAATCAGCGACATCATGCTGCCCGTCAACCTCGTCACGGGAGAAGGCACGGAGTATCCTCGCTCGCCTCCTCTCCATCTTCCAAGAGATGAAACGCGATGATCTGATCCGCGTCGTCAGGCGCGAGCTGACGCGCATTGACCAGGAAATCGATCGTTACAGCAAGTTCCTGTTCGAAGGGTGCCAGTTCGAGATCAGGACCAACGTTGGTGGTGGTGCAGCTGCCGCAAACAAGGGATATCCTCGGCACTCGTTCAGCGATGGTGACGTCACTGTTCTGACGTCATCAGCAGACATCATCAAGGGTAGACTGAATGACATGGTGAGCTGGTTTAAAACAAAGTCATCGGGTGAGTATCCTTTTAGACGTCTCCGAGACGTCTCCGCGACTGTCTCAAATACGTCTCTAACCAGTCCAAAACTAGTCTCAAATTCGTTTCATGGCAAGTAATATACTACTATTATCGATCTAACACCACCAGTAAAAACAAAAGACAATTCTGGTCATCCACCTGACTAAATATTGTTAGGCTCATGCAACATAATATTTTTATACATCTGCTCGATATAGAGGACAATTAAAAATTGATTATAGATAAATTTATCTCGCAGGGCCTGTTAATTTTAGCTCTGAAAAAATTAGGTGTTTTTAATTTTTTCTTGCTCCTCGAACGAGTTGAATACAACGTCTTTAAAATTGATAGATCATTATAATATCTGCAAGTAATTGGTGGTGCATTATTCGTTCGATCAAGTGTCAAATACATAATGTTGAATCTTAGTTACATGTACTATTATTCCTGTTCTCATTTCTTGTAATTCTTAGATGTCTTCAAGCTGTCGGGAAACAGTAAGGAAACGGCTGTTGAAGACATCTACGAGGTTCCACAGCATTCTAACTTCAGTGTCTTCGATGATGATGATCGGAATACATACGAAGCTCTCATCCCGAACAAAACTCGCGATAGTTCAGGAAGCGGCAAGAAAAAGGACAAGACTGCGAAGGAAAACGAATATTATAACGTCTAAAACTGCGTCACCCGGATCATGAAGAGATAAGATCTATTGCAAATTGCCAAAACAACCTTTCGGATTGGTTCACAGAAATGGAAAACTTTATGCAAAAAGGATTCCTATTGGCTACTATTTTTTATTCTTATATGTCTATGGTCCAATTATGATTGGTTCATAGTGAGACTTTTATGCAAAAATTCTATGAAACAAGGATCATGATTGGCTACTATTCTTGGGTCTAATCTAGGGTCCAATTATGATGAAGCCAAATGGTGATGGCCGCATGCACCCTAAGAATCCCTCCTTAAGAAAAAGGAGTGTATGGGGTCCTCAACTCCTGTAGGGACTGGGGGAACTTTTGTAGTGTCTGCTATTCATTCTCGGAGGAACTGCAGAGTGAGATCAATCTAAGAATATTCATCCCGATTGAAGAGATCCGCATGAGGGAACAGACAAGGCCGTGAAGGGAAACTAATACAATAATGTCTAGAGTGTCATCCCAACCATCTATTATACTTAAAGTGCACTGTGATAAATAAGCAAGATTGTATTTATTTGGATTTCCGTTATATCCGATTGGCCGCACCCTAAGAATCCCTCCTTGAGAAAAAGGTAGCAGGGTCCTCAACATTAGAAGTCTTTCTCTGGGAAAATTAAGTGCGGTGTGCAACATAATGATAAATAATAATGTGAACTTCTTATATCTGTATATAGCGCATAATACATTTTAACAATGTCTCTACGCCCTTCTTGGAGAAATTTGAAAAGTAGAAACCTTTCAGTAGGGCCCAAAATTATGGTCTACCAGCGGGCCCTGCAGTACACATGATTCAGTATGTTATTATAGGTTTTCCCGGTCAATTTTAAACTCTTTGCAATCGAATTGGATAATGTTCTTTCAATTAAAACGGATGGAGCGGAGCAATCGGTCAATTGAATTAGCGTTTATATTTTTAATCGCGATCACATTTTGGACGAAAGTGCTTGTAAGAAATGTCAAATTGATCGGAGATAGTTTAAACTTGAACGCGAAAACCTATATTACCCCAAATGCATTGCTAGCAGGTAGCCATGAATACATTTTTGATAGTCTTTGGTATGACTCAGCCAGGAATCGAACCATCAACCTCTCGTCCATGAGGCTAAGTAAGCTACCTCGGGCGCTCTAATCAAAATATTCAATTTAAAATTGAAAGTTTTAGTTGTATAGAATAAAAAACTTTAGTTTTATAAAAAATGATATTAGAAACTGCTTAAGTTACATCATAAAGATATATTGTAAATGTTGTCTAGTGAAGATAACAATACCATGGAGTTATTTTTGGTTAATATGAAATGATACGTAGATAAAATTTGCACATATTAAGTTAACTCTTTGCCCACCACATTGATTTGAAGCATAAAAAAGAAGACTTTTCTCTTTAATTATTTAAAAATAGTATAACAGTATTTGCTTCGTATGAACTAGGAGAAATTAAGCCTCAGACCCGGCACTAGCATTATCAGTGATTTTCAGATCTTTTCGCCCAGCCATTACAGAGAAAAGGAATTATTACGATTGTATAGTTAATAAGTACAATTGTGACTATAGTCGAATTTGGCAGGCAAAGAGTTAATAAGGCAAAGACCAATGATTCATGAGACTTTACTGGTGCTCTCATGATCATTTTATTTCTGATTAAGTTTTTTATGATCCAAGAATTTAAACACGACTTTCCGTCCACATTTACGAATTTGGAAAATTGTTGAACTTCATCCAGCATGAAATTA
Source organism: Paracentrotus lividus (assembly GCA_940671915.1). Lineage (NCBI taxonomy): Eukaryota > Metazoa > Echinodermata > Echinoidea > Camarodonta > Echinidae > Paracentrotus > Paracentrotus lividus. The sequence continues at coordinate 4,307,221 of CALNVZ010003426.1, read as the reverse complement.
GATATTGTAAATAGTATACGTTTCCTATACCAGTGATATCTATATGATCATGTCGTTATCATATACTTTTGCAAATACATTTTTCATGAACGGATAAGAAATTTATACAAAATAATAATCAATAAAGGCAGTTAATAGAAAATAGGGTGAGGATTACTGATGACAGAATAAAGAAATGCTGAAAACTAATCCTTGTATTTTGATTGCCCAAAATTGACTATGTAATAATGTACTATTCATGATCAATAGCGGGCATATAAAAGTACATCTTTGAATTGCAGTTTGTGTTTACAAGACGAGGATAAGTATGAATTATGTTTATGATAAGGCCATCAAAGTAATGATTTGATATGATAAATAAGCGCATTTATCTTTCCCTTTTATCTTTTTCTCCTCGAAATGTATATATTTTCTTAATTAAATCTCGTTTCTTAGCATCTTTGCGTATATGTATCACCGTTTACCATTAATCAAAACAGTATAAAAATCTAATAATATGTTACGTCACTTTGTTGGTCTATGCACTGGATGCTATTTTAAACATACCAATAATTGTGTCTATTAATAATTCATAGTTTTGTTTCCACTGTATGTTGTGCAATTTTCTGTAACCGTGAGTTTATCTAGAACAAGGGTAGATGAACAGTAGACAGGTGTAAGCCCAAGCCCCCCCCCCCCCCGGCCCCTACAACTACCACCGCCAGCACAACCATGATTATGACAGACAGCGTGGTCAGTAGACTAATGCGGAGGTCACAACTCATCGTGGGCTACGGGGCACGTGCCATCAACGTAGGCTGCGTTGCATGTACAATGCACGCACAGGTCCTGGGTCAATTTCTGCGATTCCTGCGTTTCTGTAGTAGGGTATTGTAAAAACTTCCTGCACGTCGTACATGCATTGTACCTGCAAGGTACCTCCGTTACACGAATTTTCTACGAAATCAATCGTAGGGAGTTGCACGTCGAAGGTACGGCGAGTTGTGACCGCCGCACTACAAATTTTTTTCTCATTTATTCTTCTTATTTGTTTCTATTCTCATTTCATTTTTACGCATATGAATATTCGTCTTCCTGCTATTTTCCCTCCTTCATTGTTAACGTGCAGGACTGATCAAGTGTACTCGTAATCCTTGGCTTAAAACAATATATACATTTTTACTTCGCTGAAATTGAAACAGAATCGAATGATTTATATATTTAAATAATTTATCTGTATATATAATTGACATGCAATGACACTGAGAAAAATAGAATATGATACATTTCAAGTACTTATGAAAACCACACTTATCCTATTAAAACATTTCGATATTTTTTAGGACATGGTTTTATCATGTACGATACTTTTGTGTGTTCTTTAATTCAATTTATTTTAAATTTGATTTATTCATTGAAACCAGAATGATTGGGACATACACTTTTGTGGTGACATGTCCAGCAAGGAGGTGTGTTCATTGCTACAAAACAATTTACAGTTACATGTTGCGAAGCAGGATATTCTGCACTGTTCTGCAATTATGTAAATCTCGACGGTAAAAAGCGACTAAGGGTGCTATCTCACTTCCCGGAGACGTCTCCGCGACAGAATAGAAATTTCGTTTCGGCGACGGAATAGTATTAGAGACGTCTCGGAGACGTCTCCATGACAATTTATGAAACAAAAATCCGTCTCCGAGACGTCTCTAATGCTATTTATCCGTCGCGGAGACGAAATTTATATTCTGTCCCGGAGACGTCTCCGCGAAGTGAGATAGCACCTAAAGGCCTGTCCCACAGAAGGCGATCGTTGTGGCGACAACCTACGAACTACTTTTTAGTACCCATCGCAACCATGCGCAGGTCCAATCGCCTATAAGATCGTGAATTATCGCGTCTGTCGCCAAAACAATACGTAGCAAAATTCTGTTCGCCGCTGGTTTCTCAACAAGTTAAACAATAGCCGGCGTCAGTTGGGTTGACGTCAATGACCGTAGCCTGTTTCTCTTGTCGCGACAAGGTGCTACGTAGATTGTCGCCAGATAGAACATGTTTAGCAGAGCGGAACGGCGGCCAGTTGTAGGTTGCCGCGCTCCAGCGTACGTTGCACGCATCGCTGAACCGAACGACCAGTGAAATTTAAGCTGCTACGGCCTTTGTCGCCACCTGCATTCACCAAAATCATGATCGGCCTCCCATTCAGATACTGTACAGTCGCCGCTAATTTTTGAAATTTTCAAAAATCACTCACGACCCAAATTATAATGCGCGACTGAGAGGACTATCACGAACCTAAAGGCGACAAGCCGCCATCAGGTAGAAAAACCTCGATCGCCTTTTTCAGTCGCAAGGATCGCCACAGTGCACAAGTTCATATTTTGGTTGATTTTAAGCTGCGACAAGAGAAGTCGAGCCGCGAGATGCGCGACGGTCGAGGCTATTGTATTATCGGATACCAGCTATTGTTAGCCTATTGTTTGCATGGAAGCAAGTCGTTGTCGTAGCCTATCGTAGACAGAGTCGTAGATACGTATATGATCTTCGTCACCTACGATTCTGACACGATTCTGGCAGGTTCTAACATGCATAGGTTGTCGCCACAACGATCGCCTTCTGTGGGACAGGCCCTTTAGTCTAAACCAAATTTCAGTTATGCCACATTGGTCTCATGCCACATAGTTTAATTCCATTTCGTCTACAACCAGTTTGTATTATTACCTTTTGGTCTAATTGCCACTTGGAATAAGCATAATTATATACCGTATTTTTGCATAATAGATTTATTTTCTTAGGCAGAGTAGTCTAAATAGGATTGAGACCATTTGGATATTATTATGTAGTCTAGTTTATAATTTTAGACCAAATGGGAATAAACCACTATCGGTGTCGTAGACAGGGGCTTTCGCAATTGCTCTTGCGATCGTTTGTGATCATTTGGTTACAATATATTTTATGTTGCACACAATCGCAACGGTTGTAAGCAGTCGCACCGCCAATTGTGAAAGGGGCTCAGCAAAATGAATGGGGGCAAATTGAGTAGCATGCCTTTCTTATTATGACAGCATAGTGTGTAATAAACAAGTCGGGTCCAACATAATTCGTATCCTAATCTTAGCTGTAAAGGCGTCAATTTCAAACTCAGGTGACACTTATAGCTAACTGTGCATGCTAATTTTCGTACTAACCTGCCAATCAAAAACGTTTTGGCCAATCAGATAGCGTTAACAGCCATCGATGAGGGCGCTATATCAAAGTCTATCATAGAGTACCTATAGGTACTCTAATCTATCGGAGAGCCATGGCTCTGTTCTATCGGTAGGATTTGCATTAAAATGAACATGTCTTTTCCAGTTCAGTGTGGACTTTTCACTTAGAATATTCCTTCCTCTATATTGTATAACACGCCAGAATTTATATCAATTGATATAATAGGCCTACATAAACGAATTTAAAAAAAAGGGGGGGGAGAAAAAAGATGGCATTTAAATATTTAAAAAAATGGTTGCATCACGCGCTGCAAGCATGCAAAAGCTATCAAAGACCTCGCCTTGGATGCGCCCCCCCCCCCCATTAAGTGTCCTTAGTAGTCAAGTTCTGCAAGTCCATGTTTGAATGAAAAAAATTCTTTTCTTTTTCTAGACATTCATTTTCGTACTGTAATGAGAAAATATGCCCTAAATAATAATTAAAAAAAAGGAAAAAAAAGAGAATGAAAACGATGGCCTTGTTCTAAAATTTAAAGCCTGCCCTGACAAGGTAGGCCCTACATAAAGGGGTTTCAAACACAACTTTCAATAGATCTATTCAGGTCCATTACACATACGCAAAGTGTTGTGAAATCTTTAGAACAAGCACTAACTCCATTCCAGCGTACTGCAAAGACATTTGAATTCAGCAATGCAACCGTCCTGCCTTCATGAAGTACAAAAACCGAAACAATTGTTACATTAAACAATAGACTGTAGGCCTAAAAATGCTGGCAGGGATTGGTCATTCAAACGAGTCGTGTTAGAAAATTATAATACAGGAATAACTTATATCAATAATTGACATGATATGCATATTGCCTCTCAACGGCGTAAATCCGTGTCGAGGAGTAGGGGGATGAGCGAAATAATTTGCCAACTTGTCCCGATCTTGTTTGGCATTCACAAGCACTAAGTGGCAGTGGCGGATTTGAGAGGAATGAGTGTGAATAGAATTTGTCTTTAAATGTATGCTTCTAGCTTCAGTGGCTGCATTGATTACTGTTCATTTTAGTAATGGAAAAAAAACTAATGCGAGCGCGAAGCGCGAGCCGAAAAATTAAGCTAAAAGTTGGAGTTATTTGTGCATTATAGTTCCTTTTTTTTTTAGTATCAGCGAGCGCGAAGCGCGAGCCGAAAATTTTAAGCTGAAATTGGATAAGTTTGTGCATTAAAGGTCCTATATAGTATTTTGCGAGCGGGAAACAAAATAAAAACGAGAAACAAAAATATGTAGTAGAGGCAAAATGGGGTCTCGATAAAAAGTGCACTTTTTCTGAAAAAGGGGACACTTTAGATCAGAGGCATAGATTTAAAGAGAAATTTATTCAGAGAGCGAGGAGATACGAAGAAAAGTTGTCTTGAATGTATACTTTAAAGAATCATAATGGCTGCCTTGATTCCAGTTTATTTTAGTAATTGAAAAAGTAATGCGAGCGCGAAGCGCAAGCCGAAAATTTTGAGGTAAAGGTTTGAGATATTTGTGCATTGCAGTTCCAATTTACGAGCGCGAAGCGCGAGCCGAAAATACTGAAATTGTATATATTTTTGTGCTTTAAAGGTCCTTTATAGTATCCGCGAGCGCGAAAAAAAAAACCCAACAAAACAGAACAAAAACACACAGTAGAGGTGGCGTCACGAATTTGAAAGTGGGGTCTCGATGGGAAAAAAGGGCACTTTTCTATAAAAGGGGACACTTTCAGAGGCATATATAGACCTAAAGAGAAATGTATTCGAAGAGGGAGGGTGTACGAAGAAAATTTGTCTTTGAATGTAGGGGAGACCGGGTATGGAAGTTACACGGGTCAGTTGTTACAGTTCTCAGTGTGCTAAGATGGAACAAGAGAGGATGTGCAAACTGGCATCTATATACAGCCTACACATAGCTGTGATGAACTGCCGGTCGTGAGGTTTCTCCGTTGTTTTATTAAAAAGTAAATCAACAAAAACCATTTTTTACAGTTCAAAGTAAATTTTTGACAAAAATTGAAATTTGTAATAGCTCTTACAACTGAAGGCACATGATGATAGTCTGGTATTGTAAATATAGTACATGTATGTCACTAATATACCCCCTAGCCATGCCCTGTAATTCTGCCTAATGACTGTGCTACAGTTGATTTCTGTGTGTAAAATCACCCATGGGGTAGGTTGTTACAACAACCTACCCCATGTTGATGTACCAACTTACCCCAATTACATTACATATGTAAAATTACATTTTGTCTCAATTTTCAGGTGCATATTAATATTTTTATTTTTCTATTATTACTGTTGTCTATTCTAGAGCTCTACTTGATCTATATACTGTTAACGATGTCAAGAAACTGGAAAGTTGAAATTAAAGTATGGTATAAGAGATTTACACATTGTCAACTTACCCCGTATGTTTACATATTGTAACAATTGACCCCGTATGGTGTAACAACCTACCCCGTATATGGGGTAGGTTGTTACAAAAAAATGTCTTCACTAATTAAGCTGTAGTTAATTAGTGTTTACATGTTTTCAAGTTTTATTTGCCTCAGTTTTTAGCCAACATAATAGGCTAACTACAGACCCAATATGGAGTGCGTGAGTTCTTTCATTAGAATTATCTGGCCCAAAATGTGAATTTTGTAACGTCCATACCCGGTCTCCCCTATGCTTTTAAGAATCATAATGGTAGCCTTGATTCCTGTTCATTTTAGTAATAGAAAAAGCTAAAAATTGGAGATTATAAATCCTATTTAGTATCAGCGAGAGCGAAGTGCAAGCAGAAAATAATTTAGTATCCATTTAGAAAATACATTTTACATACTTTGTCAGTTTGAAAAAACAGCGATAGAAAACGAATCCACAATCTTTGCTACGAAAATTCTGTGGGCTGCAGGCCCCAATTAAAGTAAAACCCTCCACACAACTACATTAATGTTTTTGATTGTCAACAACACCCTTTCCTAAGGTTTGTCCCAAAACGAGGAGAGGGAATGTATTGGGTTTTGGCAGACGTATATCAATCAAATACATTGGATCCAACTATTTTTTACTTAGGGTACTGTTTGTTACTTAGTGCGAGGTCGCATAGGGGGTAAAAAATAGGCATTTTAGAGTATTGAGAGCGCTATTTTAACCAATAACACAATTATCTAGTGTATTTGTTTTCCATTTCTTTCTTGAAAACTGGGGGGGGGGGGGATGTTTGTACAGGGCATCCCCCCACCCCCCCCCCCGGGATTTACGCCCGCCTGTTGCCTCTATATAAAAAAATAAAACAAAGTTTAAATAGGATGTATAGGCCTAGCCTAAGTCTGCCGATTACTGTAAAGGGGAAAAAATTTACTTTTAAATTTCCTTTTATCTTCTATGACTGCTTATAAAGAGAGAAGAGGAGGGATCGAAGAGGGAGAGAGATAGTTTAGAGATAGCCTGCAGAGCGAGAGGGGCCGGGGGAGTGGAGGGAGAATAGAGAGAGGAGAGAGAAATTGAGGGGGGGGGAGAGGGAGAGAGAGAGAGAGAGAGAGAGAGGGGGGAGAGAAACAAAGAAAGAAAAAATACTAAAACAAATGGGCCTACATAATTATGGTGACATG
>CALNVZ010003426.1:4282947-4300325 GCA_940671915.1 Paracentrotus lividus | reverse complement strand
ATGCAATGTATGTTTGTGTAACGTGATCTTTTACAATACTGTTAAACCCAACTGGACATAAGAAGAAGAAAAAGCAGGCTGGCAGACATCATGGAATATGATATACGGGATGTAGTAGCGATAATTCGTGACTTTAACTCCATTTGAGGCCAATTTATGTTTTTAATGATATGGAGTTTTCGAATTGTGTCGATGTGCCGTCCGAAGGATGTAGAGAGGTAAAGAGTGGAAGCTTTTGTCAAATTATTATCATAACAATGGTATAGCTTCTTCACGCGTGACACTCCTACCGCTTCTATAGTGCTGTTATGAGTCTTGAGAAGTTCGTCGTAAGGCCCGGTCCCACTGGCGGGAGGATTGATTGCGCATGAGTTGCGTATACAAATTTCGTTCATCCGCAACAAAAAAACCAAAACAAAACAAAAAATCCGCAATTCATACGCAAATCATTCTAAAAAGCCAGTGGGACCGCGCCTTTAGCCGACCAGTTCACTCCAACGAGTAGAGAGGACAGTCATGACAGTTTTCAGCGTCGCGCGTGAAGCAGCCCTCATTGACAAACGTTTCCATTCTTTGCTTCTCAACATCCTTCAGGAAGAAGGTCGACTGGTTTGAAAACTCCTGAGGAAGATATCGTAATCATGGTAATAGACCAACTAGTTTCATATTGCCGCGGGTAGAAGACAAGGACGGGGCAATATTGATCTTGAATAGAATTGAATTGAATTGAATTTATTAGACTTCACCAGTAAAATGTACATGGTATTTTGTCAACATGTTGAACATAATCAAAGTGGGAAAAATTATTATAATAGTTAATGGATGTAGTATATATACATGTATAGTTTTAACATAATCATCATAATCATATTGACATAATTGATTTACAATAATTCATGAATATAGTAATATATACAAATAATTCGACTTAATCAAAGTGGAAACAAATAATATATCTATAAACAGTTTTCACATAATCATCGTAATCATTTTGACATGATTAATTTAACAATAATTCATGAATATAGTAATATATATATAAATAATTTTAACATAACCATCGTAATCATATTGACATAATTAATTTACAAGAATTCATGAATATAGTGATAAATACATGTCAATAATTCGACCAAAATCATATTGACAAATATATATATATATATATATACAAGTATAGTTTTAACATAATCATCATAATCATATTGACATAATTGATTTACAATAATTCATGAATATAGTAATATAACAAATAATTCGGACTTAATCAAAGTGGAAACAAAAAATATATCTATAAAACAGTTTTCACATATATCATCGTAATCATTTTGACATTATTAATTTACAATAATTCATGATATAGTAATATATATATAAATAATTTTAACATAACCATCGTAATCATATTGACATAATTAATTTACAAGAATTCATGAATATAGTGATAAATACATGTCAAATAATTCGACCAAAATGATATTGACAAATATATATAATATATATACAAGTATAGTTTTAACATAATCATCATAATCATTATTGACATAATTGATTTACAATAATTCATGAATATAGTAATATATACAAATAATTCGGACTTAATCAAAGTGGAACAAATAATATATCTATAAACAGTTTTAACATAATCATCGTTATCATTTTGACATAATTAATTTACAATAATTCATGAATATAGTATATATATATATATATATATATTAATATATATATATATATATTATATAATAATATATATATAAATAATTTTAACATAACCATCGTAATCATATTGACATAATTAATTTACAAGAATTCATGAATATAGTGATAAATACATGTCAGATAATTCGACCAAAATGATATTGACAAATATATATAATATATATACAAGTATAGTTTTAACATAATCATCATAATCATATTGACATAATTGATTTACAATAATTCATGAATATAGTAATATATACAAATAATTCGGACTTAATCAAAGTGGAAACAAAAAATATATCTATAAACAGTTTTCACATAATCATCGTAATCATTTTGACATTATTAATTTACAATAATTCATGAATATAGTAATATATATATAAATAATTTTAACATAACCATCGTAATCATATTGACATAATTAATTTACAAGAATTCATGAATATAGTGATAAATACATGTCAAATAATTCGACCAAAATGATATTGACAAATATATATAATATATATACAAGTATAGTTTTAACATAATCATCATAATCATTATTGACATAATTGATTTACAATAATTCATGAATATAGTAATATATACAAATAATTCGGACTTAATCAAAGTGGAAACAAATAATATATCTATAAACAGTTTTAACATAATCATCGTTATCATTTTGACATAATTAATTTACAATAATTCATGAATATAGTAATATATATATATATATATATATATATATATATATATATATATATATATATATATATATAATTTTAACATAACCATCGTAATCATATTGACATAATTAATGTACAAGAATTCATGAATTTAGTGATAAATACATGTCAAATATATATATAATGTATATACAAATAATTAGATACAAATTTCATGAGTTTTTTCATATATATGTACATTAAAATTCTCCTCTGATTGATATTATTTTCTTGAAGTATTTAAGCACAAGGTTAATTATATCTTCATTTTCTAGTTTCATTATTTCTATAAATCTGTTTTCGTCACTAAATTCTCTGAATTCCCCCCTAAGTTTAATTATATCGGTAAGCAGTATTGCCCTTGCTATCCTATATTTTGTACATTCAATCATAATATCATGGTATTCGTCCCCAATTTTCCCAGTATTACATTCATTACAAATTCTTAGGTGTGATGGAACTTTATTCAGTCGTCTGTGTCTGCCGGTTTCTATAGGGAGGTTATGAGAGCTTATTCTTAGGCGACATATGTTTTTGCGTAATTTATAATTTTTTTATATGGGTTAAGTATTTTTCCTTCTCTATATTCCTTTTAAATTGTCTATATGTTCTTAATTTATTTTGTTCGTCCCCATAAGCATAATCATGGTCTAAGTCCATTGTAAATTGACGGTTGTATAGTTCTTTTATTTTATCTTCTATTTCATCTCCTATAACTGTAATATATAACGGGCAATATAATATGGTATCTCTCTCTCTCAAATTAAAAAGCCAGTAAAAACTGACGCAATATACCATGAGCCACTGCATTTTATCAATAAACCGCTATGGCATCCGGGGGGGGGGGGGTCACTCACCACATGATGTGCTACGCATGCGTGTCCCCAAAAAGCGTCGAAAAGGGTCTGTTTTCAGCCTTTCGAAGGCGTCGACGCTTTTCCTAAAATAGGGGTGTTTTTTAATTTCAATCGCCATTTTCATAAAAATAGGGGTGTTTTCAGCGGAAATTGCAGTTTTTGGGGCCAAAATTTTCACGGTGTATACGCCATTTAGGGGGTGTTTTCACCAGAAATGGCTGTTTTGGGTTCAAAATGTCACGGTGTTTACGCCATTTAGGGTATGTTTTTGCAGTCTGACGTCGAAAAGGGGTGCAAATTGGCTTCATGCAATGAGACGTTTAGGGTCCATTTTCAGGGCGCGGGGACACGCATGGGTAGCACTTTTTTCTTTGAGTGACCCCCCCCCCCCCCCCCCCCCCGGGTATGGCATGTAGGCTTATGTCGTGGTCAGAAAATTGGACATGTCATGTCAAAGGGAACACAGTCGAATCTAATGGGGTCCATGGTCGAATAAACATACAGTACTGGCAAAGTAAAGAGGCAGGGAGGAGAGAGAGTGAGGCGGAAGAGAAAGAAAGAGAGAGAGACAGTGAGAGAGAGGCGGAAGTGAGAGGGAGAGAGAGAGGAATTGAGGGAGAAGAGGATTGAGAGAAAGAGAGAGAGAGAGAGAGAGGGAGAGAGAAAGAGAGGAAGAGAGAGAGAGAGAGGGAGAGAGAGGGATTGAGGGAGAAGAGGATAGAGAGAGAGACTGAGAGAGATAGAGGGAGAGAAAGATAGTATGGACGGGATTCGAACCGCATACCTTGTGATCGTAAGTCCACCGACTTATCCACTCGACCAAACCACTCCCACATTTATTAATTTATATATCCACAGTCATTCATTTATAAATAATCATACATTACATTTACCCCGGTGTACACATTTGATTCACCACATTACGTACACTGGAGTTGTTTATCTTGCGGAGCTAGCTTTATAGCCTACATAACTAGTACATTATTACATTTTGTTTATCGAATTGGGATGATTATACAGTACTAACAACAAGATGGCGCTATATAAAATATCGTGAAGAACTTGGATTAATCAATGTAAGATCTCAGCTCCGCTCTCCAACAGTTCGTTGCCAGATCAAACACGGACATAACAGGCGCCATCAGGTGGGGGTCCAGGGGAAGCGTCCCCTATGGATTTTACACGTTTTCATTAATTTACTAATATTTTACTATTATTTCATTATTATTATTATTATTATTATTATTATTATTATTATTATTATCGTTTATTTATTTATTTTAATTTATTTTATTTTATTTTTAATTTTTTTTTAATTTACTTATTTTATTATTATTATTATTATTATTATTATTATTATTATTATTATTATTATTATTATTATTATTATTATTATTATTATTATTATCGTTTATTTATTTATTTTAATTTATTTTATTTTATTTTTAATTTTTTTTTTATTTACTTATTTTATTATTATTATTATTATTATCATTATTATTATTATTATTATTATTATTATCATTATTTATTTATTTATTTATTTTTATTATTATTTTCATTTATTTATTTTTTTTAATGTATTTATTTTATTTTATTATTTTTTATTTCTTATTTTTTATTTATTTATTTAATTTTATTTATTTATTTATTAATCTTTTTTTTTTTTTGGGGGGGGGGATACGGGTCCATCACTTCGAATGCCCCCATATCAATTTTAATGTGCATCAATGAGGGGAACACGTCTCCCATTTTTTCCCCGTCAAAATCTTAATGTTAATTATCCCCTCCCCAGACATGCACCAATTTCTTAATTTTCTATTCTATTTTACCTATTTTGAAACGACTGACCAAATTAGACCAATGAAATATCCCTTAATATGGATATTTAGGCTTTACTCCTACAACTGACTTGTGAGCTTTTCATGTTGTGCACTCGTTCTTTCCTCCTTTCACACTCGAGTTTAAATTGACGCCCTGAGATTTCAGATTATCACAAATATGGACGACTGACCAGTAACCTATTACAATCGTTTTTTCCTAATTTGCAACTGATTTGTGGTGACCAAAAACCCCGTGGGGGGGGGGGGGTTGGGCTAAATATAAAATTCGTCTCCGGGGCCCGTGCGGCGTGCAAAAAACCGCCGATTGCAATGAGTCATTTTTGTACGGAGTGGAATTGTGAATATATGAAATATAGAGGACAACTCTCTGATATTAAATATAATAATGTTGGGTTACCCCAAGGGACAAAACTTGGGCCCATTTAATTTCTTATAATGATCAATGATGCATGTCCAATTTTTTCTGTTTCATACTTCAAATATTTGGATGATTTAACATTGGTAGAATGTACATTAAATTCACATGTTTATCAATTACAACGTGAACTTGATTCGTTTGCATCATGGCCTGTATTGAATAACTTGAAATCTAAATGCTCTGCAGTGTCATTTCCTTTTTCAAGGCAACCTTTACAACCACCTATTTTGTATATTAATAATGTATCATTACCTACTGTAGATACCGTAAAAATCCTTGATGTTACAATACAATGTGATTTAAAATGGGATATTCATGTGATTAAAATGATTAAGAAATGTAATAAAAAACCTGTTACATGCTACGAATTTTGAACGGTTACCATTTCCGGAATGTGATCTTATTACTATTTATATTGGATATATTCGACCGGTATTATAATACTGTGCTCCACTTTTTTTCTGCGAATCTCACAATAGGGCAAAGCAAAAATTTGGAAAACATACAAAAAAGAGCTTTTAAAATAATTATAGAACAAAAATATCATACATTAATGCCCTATAGATAAGCTTAAATTGCCTATTTTTGGTGAGTCGCAGAGAAAAGTTGTGCACAGATTTTACCATTGCTTTAGAACATATGTGTCAGTCATGGTTACCTCCAAAGAAAACTCACCAGTTCAATTTACTCAACTCTAAAAATACCAAGATTCAACAGATTCAAGATTCAATTTATTTTCCGTTTACAACATAATATAAACGTTCAATACAAATATATCCAAAGTACATTCAAATATAATATAAACAAGCTTGTTCAGTATGAAATCAAACGCATATATTAAACAATGTCAACAAGAACTGAACAATAAACAAACAAAAAAGGACAAGGTATCAATATTTTGTTGAATATACACTGTTCGTCATAAAGGTGGAATATTTTTTTTTCTGGCTCAAGCGATATTATGTTGCTCCGTTATTAATTTCTTGAATGTGTTTGTCACCGCTTTCATTTTCTGGGATCCTGGGTATATCTTGGACGTTCCTTCAACCCTTCCCGGGGATTTTTCTTCAAAAAAGTTTGTCACCCACAGAAGATGACCATTTTCGTCATTTTTTCTTATTTTGGGGGCCCTTTTTTGTTCACGCGACCCACCAAGGCCCCCTCAGTCCTATCCCAAGGAAATACGTCTGAGGTGGAGATTTGTTATTGTTCTTTAAATAAATCTAGAATTATGGTTACAGGCTCGCCTCTTTTGTCTAGGGGAGGGATCAAAATTTATTTTAATTGGGGTTCAACATTCATTTTATTCGTTTTTACACCATGGAAATTTTTATCTTCCGTAAATTGTATTGTAAAATCTCAACCAAACATAAATCAAAATAAAATATTATCAATAATGACTATTTACAGCCTTGTCATCAAGGCTAAACAAAATTTAAAGGGAAAATGATGATATTTAAGGGTTAAAGGTGGTTTTTCATTTCTTTTGTTTTTAGCATAAAGATGGAATAAAATATTCCGAATTTTCACCAATCTCGTTTTTTACTTCAACCCCTCCCCTAGACAAGAGACCTAAGCCTGTCCCCGGAAATATATATTTAACTTAAAGAACAATATAAAACAGTACACCTCAGTCGCGTTTCCTGGGGGTAGGACTGAGAGGGGCTTGATCGGCCGGGAAAACAAAAAGGGGCCCCAAAATGAGAAAAAATGACAAAAATGGGCATCACGGGGGTTGACAAAAGTTTTTTAGAAAACAGTCCCCGTGAAGAGTTGGGAGAATGTCCAAGATATAACCAGGGTCCCAAAAAGTAAAAGCAGGGACAAACGTATTCAAGAAATTAGAGTCGGGGCAAAATCATGTCGCTGTAGCGGCAAAAAAATATTCCACCTTTATGACGGACAGTGTATTTTAAACGGAGGGACTTGCAAAAAAAAAAACAGAGCTTGTAAGGCACAAGTCCCTATAACTTATTTACTTACATGATTATTCTCAAAGCAAACAGAAGGAGTAATTTAAAATTACATAGTTACGCAAGACAAGAGTAGACAAATAATTATTTGAAAAAAAAAAAGTTCTCTAATTCCGAGCCTTACTTGCCTGCTCAATAGTCATTGCAAGTTTATAACTTTTACCTCACTCTATACCTTTCTCCCCTCTATATCACTTTCTCCTACTTGCTAGACCATTGTAAATATTAATTATGTATGACTGTATTTGAAAGGTGAAATATGTAAAATTCAGTCTTGGTACTGCCAGACATATCATTTCAAAAAAAAAACTTTAATGAATTGAATTGAAAACGAATGGTTTTTCCAAGGATTGAAGCTCTTTGATTTTACACACCGTAATACTAAAGAGCCCAAAAAGGGAAGTTTGATTAAGGCTTTTACTAACGTGATGGCTAAACAAATTATTATTTCATACATGCATGATTTTCGTGTATAGAATTTTAGAATAATAATGTCTAACTCCTTATATTTGTTTATATAGTATTTATAATTTAAACATCTCGACAGAGGAGATTAATTCGCCTGAACCCCCTGCTTTGGTTTGATTGTATATCATATTATAGTTAGTCGTTTAGGGAGCTTTCGGAAACGTTTGGCTATTTCCAATTTCTGTCTTTCAAGGTTCTAATAAAATGGTATGGCTGTTTTTGAAGAAAATAAAATGCTATTTAAATTTAAAGGCTCGAGGTAGTCTCAAGTTGTCTTTTCTACGAAAAATGAGCAAAGAAATTGGGATTCCGTTTGGACTCAAACCCGAGATCTCCTGATTAAAAGACAGGTGCTCTATCGTTTCAGCTATGACAAGCCCTTTTGGCTATATCAATCTCCTGAGAGAACCGCCTAGCGTTGCAATGCCCGAGTGATAATGCGAGGGATCACGGTGAAGTGATGTAGCTTTTTAAACATAAAAAGTCTTATTTTTTGAAGTTTTATCTCCCACACAAATAAATATATTTACAGAACATAATACAGAACATATTTTGATTGATAATAGCTATAATGAAAATAATATGTGGTATTTTAATAGCGCCATTATCAATTTTTTTTTGCCACAGACGAATATTATAAACAATAACAAACGCGTTGTAATGTCGCGTGAATAAACGGGATAAACGGTAATTCAAATTGTGCAATGGGAAACCAAAAGGATATATCAAAAACTGATAACTTACCAATTCTGTGCAAATTTGGTTCCTAATTTCAAACCAAATGAAAAGCTTTATCATTTTACCATTATTATTATTATTATTTTATTATTATCATAATTGAAATATACACTGTTCGTCATAAAGGTGGAATATTTTTTTGCCGCTATAGCGACATGATTTTGCTCTGACCAGGAGCATGGAACAGAGTATTTTATATTTCCAAATAATCTTCTTTTCAGGAAATCCCGTTTTTTTTCACGAAAAAAAAACGAGATTTCCTGAATTTGCCTTTAAAAAACGGAATTTCCTAAAATACCGTCTGACTGTTCAAAGTAGGTAATTCTATTTCGATATTTTGGTATATTCAAATGCTTTATTCTGCTTTAGTGTATGATTAATTTCTGTAAAGTTGACAATTGCATGAGAAGAATTTTGTGCACATTGGTGATGTATAGTTAAAGATTAAAACTTTGTGTGAAGTAAGTTGTAAGATAGCATTCACAAGGGTTTGACTTTGTCAATAATTACAATCGAAACATCCAAAGCAATATTTTGAAAGAAATATGTTCAGTTGAAGGTAGTTGCCATTATTATGATGTGTAGTGTGTTTATTTCTTCTGTTGTTATCACTGAACTTACATTTGCAGCTATCGGGAACTTCATCCAGGATTTCCCAGGAAGAAAAATGGGGAGCCATTTTTTTTTTCTTTTGTTATTATCACTGAACTGACATTCTTTTTGCAGCTATCGGGAACATCATCCAGGATTTCCAAGGAGGAAAAAGGGGGGGGGTGTCCCCCCCCCAAAAAAAAGGGATCATGCGCGCGTGAAGCACAAGTTAAATGGTATACATCCTTGATCATGTTGATAAAGGCATATACTAATGTAAACTAATTAGGCATTTAAACTATTTTGTTAGTAATCCTTATACGAAAGAAGGATTAATGTTTAATATTTAAGGCGATACTTGTTTCGTTTATAATCATCCACGATAAATGAGGCAAAAAGAAAGACAGTTTAAACACTTTTGGCCACTTTTTTTTTTTTTTTTACAACTTCACTAAACACAAAAATAAATAATAATACAAAAAAATATATATATATATTTAAAAAATGAGCGTAAAGTGCGAGTAGATATTTTAGCATACAACTCATACAATGACCCAAAATCAAACTTTTTGGCTTTATTTTCCACATTGGAGCAGGAAAGAATTTTTTGACAATAATGGCCTGAAGCATGCATGTAGGTTCTTTAAGATTTTTGCAAAAATATCTGTCTGTGTAAAATTGTTTTAATAATCATTCGAGTGCAAGCGCAAGCCGAAATAAACTGACCTATATAGGAAGGATGCCGATTTTAGCACTTTTGTCCATCGTTGTTGAAAACTTCTTCAATAACATAATAGGTCCTACGAGTACATCTCACGAGCTGAAATAAAATTAGGCCCTACCATAAAATGACTTGAAACACGTATTAAAGGGAAGCTCTGGACCAAAATAAGTTGCTTTTATAAAAAGAAGAAAATTAAAAAAAAACAGATTAATAAAAGTTTGAAGAAAATCGGACTAATAATAACAAAGTTATGAATATCTTTATGATGCACAAAACATGATCGCTATACCAAATTGGCAAGACCTGTGATGTCTTAGGGGCACAACTTGCCATGCATTTTCTGTATGTTTTATGATAAATTATCACTTTATTTGTTAATAAACTGTTCTCCTCATAGCTTTGGCCAAGATATATTGATGGCAATATGTTATTGCATCTATGTATTTTCATAAAATGATAATTATAATGACATTTCAAAAGAAAAGTGATATTTTTCATGAAATTCAGCATTCATCAATATCTCTTTTCTATACTGAAAACCTACTTAAAATCTTTGTTTTTTGTATTTCTAGATGGGATGCTGATTTTACAATACATGTATAGATGCAATAGCATATTGCCGTCAATATATCTTGGACAAAAGTCGAGGAAAACAGTTTCTTAACAAATAAAGTGAAATTTTATCATAAAACCAGATGGAAAATGCATGGAAAGTTGTTCCCCTGTGACTTCACAGCTTTGTGACAGTGTTGCCAATTTGGTATAGTGATCATCAGTTTTTGTGTATCGTAAAGATATTCATAACTTTCTTAATATTAGTCCAATTTTCTTCAAACTTTTTAAAATCTGTTTTTCTAATTGTTCTGCTTTTTATAAAAGCAACTTATTTTTGGGTCCAGAGCTTCCCTTTAAGCACTGTTGTCTCAAATTTCCACCGAAATAGGCCTAAAGAACACGAGCGCAAAGCGCGAGCAAAAATTATAGCAAAGCAATGACAGTATAATTAATTTCAAAGCACTTATGGTCAAATTTGTATTCCTTAAATAAAACAAGCGAGTGCGCTTACAGCGCGAGCAGAAATTTTGGCATAAAACGACCCAAATTCAGACAATATTTCAAGCAGCTCTCAAGTTAGACCAGATTCTGGTCGTTTGAGACTTTCACCATATGTGTGTTGTCTGTCCTTTCCACAATTTTTTTTCCTCCCAGATTCACCCTTCCCTGGTGTGATGGGGGAGGAGTCTTAGCGCGCGGTCGTACGTTCGTACAATGGCGCGCGCGCTGGCCGCCGCACTGCTGAAATTTTAACACAGCACAGTCAAGGCAGTTGACTACTCTCAAGTTGGCATTGTTTCCCCCTGTTGAAGCACGAAGCGCGAGCATTATTTTATTAAATAATGACCAAGAAACTGCAGTTTGAGCAAGTTTAGTCTTCTGAAAAAAAGAAAAGAAAAGAAAAAAACCTGTCCCAATTAAACATTCGAGCGCGAAGCATCTTTGCAAAAAATGACATAATGGCCGGTATTCTCGAAGGGTGACTAAAGTTATTAGGCCTACCAAATACGTCAACCTTTTGTTCGAGAAAACGTATAAAGGCCTACAAACTTCATCTCACCTTTCGAGAATATCGGCCAATATATCTCCTTTAGATTCAAGATATTTAAGCTCTTTCATGTTTTGGTTATTCTAGAAAATTCTCTATAAAAATAAAATGCCCCGGGAAGCAGAACATTTAGAGAACTTTGAGCTTTAATTTTATTTAAATGTCTTTTAAATGTCAATGCGAGCACGAAGAAAAGGTTTGACAGGAAATTACTGAAAAGATATTGTGATCAGGCCTACTTTTTTTCCCTCCACTGTTATTATTCCTAAATCTTACATGCGATCGCAAAACGAGAGACAGAGTTTTGACAGAATAATTAGGTCCAATATTGGTGTGTCCTCAAATAAAACAAATATAACAAATATTTTTGCATGATTCTTAAACCCTTTAATATTTTGGTTATTATAGCTATCTTTTTCAAGAACTGCTTTAACTAAATAATTCGAGCTCGAAGCGAGTAGAAATTTGCCAGAAATAAGAGCAGTTTCATATTGTTGTGTCCTCAAATAAAACAAATATAATAAATATTTTTCCATGATTCTTAAGCCCTCCACTGTTATTATTCCTAAATCTACTTATGCGGCGGTCACAACTCGCCGTACCATCGACGTGCAACTCCCTACGATGGATTTCGTAGAAAATTCGTGCAGCGGAGGTACCTCGAAGGTACAATGCACGCACGACGTGCAGGAAGTTTTTACAATACCCTTACTATAGAAACGCAGGAATCGCAGAAGTTAACCAGGACCTGTGCGTGCATTGCACATGCATCGCAGGCTACGTCGATGGCACGTGCCCCGTAGCCTACGACGAGTTGTGACCGCCGCATTACATGCGATCGCAAAACGAGAGACAAAAGTTTTGACAGAATAATTAGGTCCAATATTGTTGTGTCCTCAAATAAAACAAATATAACAAATATTTTTGCATGACACTTAAGCCCTTTAATATTTTTGCTATTATAGCTATCTTTTTCAAGAACTGCTTTATCTAAATAATTCGAGCTCGAAGCGAGTAGAAATTTGCCAGAAATAAGAGCAGTTTGAGCAGTTTTGGCCCTTGAAAAAAAAAATATGATCAATATCTCTTCGCTATTGCAGATTTCTTCTTTTTTTTCTCTTTTTTTTTCTCTTTCGAATGTACTTTTCTTTTTACATGCTGAATTATCATGCTTTAAGATATCTTACATTTTGTGTCCACAATTATCTTAAAATTATACGGACAGGCAATTGAAATGAATCAATCTTCACAGAAAGTACTGAAGGAAGAAAAGAACACAGATCAGAAATAGATAATTTGTTCTGTACCTTGATGAAAATCAGAGTCTCAGACTGACACTCATCCACAAGGTAGCCAGCTAACCCATATGATAGCACACCTGAATTGACAATGATATTTATTTTATTTTATATAATTATATATATTCATAAAGGTAATATATATTATATATATATAATATAATACTATACTATATAAGTGTAAGAAATTACACATACAAACAGCCAATGGGCAACTCGTTTTTTAAATTTAAATTGTGAAAGAAATGGGTGAAGAGAATAATAGTTGACGTAGCTCAAATCAAAGTTCCCCAGAGCTATCCTCCCTTTTGGATATTTTTTTTTTTGGTGAGATCGAAAAATGTCTCCGCGGGAATCGAACCCGGGCCTCCAGCTTTGAACGCCGGTCAATCGGATTGGGTCCGCCCTAGCCACACCATGTCTCTGTGGTCAAGTGGTTAAGGCACCGGCGTTCAAAGCTGGAGGCCGGGTTCGTTCCCGGCGGAGACATTTTTCGATCTACCAAAAAAAAATATCCAAAAAAGGAGGATAGCTCTGGGGAACTTTGATTTGAGCTACGTCAACTATTATTCTCTTCACCCATTTCTTTCACAATATATATATATTAGTATATATATATATATATATTATATATATATATATATATATAATTTTAGATGAAAACTCATTCATGATATTTTTACAAGTAGGCAACACGTTCGCTCTCTTCTCCCGTATCCCAATCTGTGAATATTACCTTTTATGCAATTCTACTTCATTTTTTATATAGGTCTAATTTATAAAAAAAACTAACTTTTTGACTATCTACTATTTATTGTTGTGAAATAATAAGTATCAAGAAGACAGTTGACAATGAAGTCTGTATTCTTCAACCCTATCCTTCTCACGTACACGTACACGTACATACGCAGTGCCAACTGGCCGATCGCATCCTGTGTATGGCATCACAACGTGTATGCATGTAGTACATGCCCGTATGGAAGCTTAAAAGTGCCACCGAGATGTTGAGATAATTATCTTGGGAAGTCGACATCATGATAGCAAAAGATCAGATGACGAGATCCTGGATCTCATCATGTCCACATCTTTCAGAAGAGATGATCAGATGACAAGATCTCGGATCTCGTCACGTCGACATCTAAGTTGTAGAAGAGATGATCAGATGACAAGATCCCGGAATTCGCCATGTCAACATCTTGTAGAAGAGATGATCAGATGACAAGATCTTTTATCTCGTCATGTCTACATCCAGTGGAAGAGATGATTAGATGTCATGATCTCGTAATTCATCATGTCTACATCTTTTAGAAGAGATGATCAGATGACATGATCATGAATCGAAGATCTTGTCATCTGATCATCTCTTCTACAAGATGTCGACATGACGAGATCCGGGATCTTGTCATCTGATCATCTCTTCTACAAGATGTCGACATGACGAGATCCGGGATCTTGTCATCTGATCATCTCTTCTACAAGATGTCAACATGACGAGATCCGGGATCTTGTCATCTGATCATTTCTTCTACAAGATGTCGACATGACGAGATCCGGGATCTTGTCATCTGATCATTTCTTCTAAAAGATGTCGACATGACGAGATCCGGGATCTCGTCATCTGATCTTTTGCTATCATGATGTCGACTTCCCAAGATAATTATCTCAACATCTCGGTGGCACTTTGAAGCTTCCATATGCCCGCGATTCAAACACCGATTGATTGACGGGGAATTCATGAATATTTATCAGTCACGTGACATGAACTCTGGGTGAACTTTTGAGGGAGATGACGTCATTAGGTAACAATTGGTCTAGACCTTTTTTTCGGGCGGACAGGTTCTCGGGGTCGCGCCATCACTCGGCTTGACGCGTGCAGTATGCATAGCAGCTATGCTTGGGCATTATAAAATTCATAAAAAAAGGTAAAGAATCTGGACTATAAAAATACTAACTAGGGGGGGGGGGGCCGGGGACAATTGTAACATGGGGCAATTGTAACAGAGGCTCCCACTCCTAACAGAAACACGCTAAAAACTTAACCTGTGTACAGGCATGTACATTTCATCGCTCCACATGCTATTTGAGTGTAAACAGTTTTAACGGTTATTTGAACTTTTTACTGCAAAAAAAAAATGTTTTTTTGAGCAAAAAAGTAATATTTCACACTACACAATGTTTTTCTTTTGGACAAATATGTGGTTGAGCTATGGCTGTCATTTTTATTTATTTAGAAGTTACATTCTTAGACCTGTATTTTGCTAAAGTTTCAACGATTAATACCCGAGCTTAAATAGAAAAAAAAAAATCTCTCCAAATATTTTTTTTTTTAAATTTTATTTTTGCCCTTCCACAGGGTTCCTTTATTGAACATAAGAAAACATATTGTATACAGTTGTTACATAAACAAACAAAAATCAACAAAGTGATTTCACAACAAATTTTTGAAGAATTATCTATGAATTATCATGTCAATATATGCAAATGCAATGCAAATATTACAAATATAGCAACAATAATAGTTATATCGGACAGTTCATAACAACGCAGATTAACTACTCTAAAAGCATTTTTTTAAATTGGAGCCATTTCTTTTCAAAACGATTTTCTTTAAGATTTGTTCGGGCTATATACTTTTCCATATCATAATACCTTTTCATGGCTGACAAAATTTTTTCGAACAGTGGTACTTTGATTTTTTACCTTTAGCTTATATAATTTCTTGTCTTACATAATAGAATACATTAAATGCTCTGTTGTGGTTCCCAATTAAACCAAACAATTTATTTTGGTTAGTGAGTTGATTTTATATGTAACTTGTTAAAAATCCATTGCTCAAAGTTTTGACCAAATTATGCTTGAAAAGGAATTACAAAATATGTATACATGGTTTCTTCACTGTTGTTACAAAAGAACAAATTTTGTCAGTTACAAGATTGAATTTGAACAAAGAATCTTCATATACAGTTTCTATTCAGTAGTTTATATTGAAACATCTCATGTTTATATCTATAGTTGACACAATAGGAGTCATAAAATATGAATACCATGTTTATCATCAATAGCTAAGTACTGTTTCCATTTGTTGAGGCTTTTACATTCTTTCTCTTTACATTTTTGAAATGCATTATAAATATGTGAACACCCTTTCTTCATTTTTAGTATCAAAAGAAATGCTTCTGGTATATACATGTAGGTTCTCTCTTACTTTGGTATAATAGTATTAACACTCAAATTAAAACCTGTTCGAATAGCTCTGCATATTCCGTAATATTGAAGGAAATTAATTGTATTATTTAAACTTGTGTTGTAATTCAAAATACGAGAGGAACATACCATCATTATTCAAAATATCATTGACAAAGCGTATTCCTTTCGGCAGACCAACCTTTGAGAAAAATTGTATCATTGCTTACTTTTATTTTGTTATTGTGCCATAGAGGCTGACACGCAAATATTATCAACAATTTTGAGACTAACTCTGCAAAAGCAAAAAAGTACCTCTTTCAAAATGAATTGGGTGTAAACAATAGCTAGTTGTTTGTAATACTCAGACCCCATATGGTTGCCCACAAATATTGGTTGCCCACAAAGGCATTAGTAACAAATACCGTTAAGTAAATACTTTTGCCCCGTACCTAGCCCCGGGACAATTCAGGGCGCTGCCATCGCCCGTACAAGAGCACGTAAACTTTCTGCAAAAATCCCATGCCATGCATATAACAAGTGAAAAATATAATGTAACTTGAGTCAGCATTGTCATCTTTATTATAATTAGCTTATGTGGTTAATGTGTTTTAAAATCTTGTGCATAGCTTTGATAAAGAAAAACAAAAGTTACAATTCATGTGTTACAATTGGCTCCGTATGTCTGTTAACAATTGCCCCTGGACACGGGGCAATTGTAACACTCGACACAGAGGCGGCGGAACGAATTTGAAAGTGGGGGGGGGGTCACAATGAAAAAGGGGCACTTTTTCTAAAAGAGGGGCACTTGAGACTAGAGGCCTTTAAAAGAAAATTATTCAGATAAGTAGGGGTTCGCAGAAAAATTGCATTAATTTGTGCTTTTTAAAAAATTTTAATGCTTTGTATTGCGAGCGCGAAGCGCGAGCCGAAAATTTTGAGATAATTGTTCATTATACACCATATTTAGCATCCGTGAGCGCGAAGGGTGAGCTGAAAAATTTGAAACTTAATTGTGCATTGTATAATGTATTTAGTTATCTGCCGAACGCGAAGCGCGAGCCAAAAAATTTGAGTTAATGCGTGCATAATATACTTTATATCCCTTATCTAAGATTGTTGCATTGAGAGTGTACCAAGGAGAAAAAGAATAGTTTAACTAAGAAAAACGTTTCTCAAGAAATAGTTTCGTTTTTCTTCATGACGTCATGCAATTTTTTCCCTAGGGAAAACTGGACTATACGTTTTTCCGACCCCCCCC
>CALNVZ010003426.1:4235372-4276520 GCA_940671915.1 Paracentrotus lividus | reverse complement strand
TTGATTTCTACGATTG
Organism: Paracentrotus lividus; assembly: GCA_940671915.1. Taxonomy (NCBI): domain Eukaryota; kingdom Metazoa; phylum Echinodermata; class Echinoidea; order Camarodonta; family Echinidae; genus Paracentrotus; species Paracentrotus lividus. The sequence goes on along the minus strand of CALNVZ010003426.1, from coordinate 4,276,504 downwards.
ATATCAATCGTAGCTTCTTTTATGTTACGGTTCTACGATTGATATCAATCGTACGATTGATTGATCGATCGTACAATTGATCAATCAATCGTACGATCGATCAAATAGCTTTATGTTACGGGGCCCAGGTGCGCTTATAATTCGCGCAGAACCTTAATTCACGCACGACGAATATCTCAAAAATTAATCCATATCGTGAAAATCTGATAGCACCATCAGAAAGGGGGACCAAAAATTGCTTAGGATACAAACTTTCGTCACGGTATGTTGTATCGAATTGTGAAATTATTGACCAAACATCGAAAAATTGCGTGTCCGTTGCCAAAATTCCGAGTTTTTTGACAAGGGTTTGGAAATCATCATTTTCCGAGTTAATATCATAAAATTATGAGATGATATTAATATCATCTTATTCTATGAAATTTCGACTTACATTTACTGTTATTCCCTTTCCTTAGACTGATGGCATTTCTTGATAAATCTTTGTCAAACGCTCGTGCGGGAATTAAGGTCACACTGTTTTGTTGACTTTTTCAGCAGAATGCGCGATCGTTCGATCGACATAGAATTTTGAAATCGCGATATCGTCGAAACCCTTTCACCTAGTTCACTTCTTCGTTTGGCGATTCGGAGTTTAGAATTTTGCCGTTTATTTGGTAATCATAGTTTTCGTTGATTTTGAGTAAAACATGAAATATTGTTGATTGAATGTGGCAATTTTTATAATTTTTGAAATTTGCGCGAACTATGGTCTCCCCATCATACATAACAAACGATCGATTAGGCAAGACAAGTATTTTCTCAACTTCTCTACGATCGAGACTATATAATTTTGTTCATTAAAAAAATTAAAAGGAATGGTATTATAGTGGAAGGGATATAAAACAAATATACAATGACTCATTCTCAGAACAGGTTAAAACTATTCGCACTCAGGAACATCACATAGTACTATTCTCTCTCGGGCCGATGGCCCTCGAGAAAATAGTACTATGTGATGTTCCTTCGATGCGAATAGTTTTAACCAGATCCTCGATTGTCATTGTATATTTGTATACTATTAAATATCCGCGATCGCGAAGCTCGAGTTGAAATTATGAGCTTAAAAATGGAGTCTACTGTGCATTATATACCCTATTAATTATCCGCGAACGCGATGCGTGAGTTGAAAATTATGAGCGTAAAAATGGAGTTTATTGTGCATTATATTATACTCTATTCAGTATCCGCGAGCGCGAAGCGCGAGCCGAAAATTTTGGTTTTAAGAGACATAAGGAGTAGCAAGGGGCACTTTCTTGTATTAAAAGTGCCCCTTTTTAGTAATAAAAGTGCCCGTTTTTACTATAAAAATGGCATTTTATTAGCTAAGAAAAGGGGCACTTTTGAGTCAGGAAAAGGGGCATTTTTAGGGTGGATGAAAAAGTGGGGGGTCACAGTGCCCCCCCCCCTGCCCCCCTGGTTCCGCCGCCTCTGACTCGACATCTTGTTTTGAAATGGTAATGGCTTCAAAATAACTTGTTGTTCTTAACCCAAACCTATTCATATGTCAAGCTAAGATATGCGTATTTCATTTTATTTAGTTTTAAGCAAGTATTTAGCTTTAATAAATTTGATAGGTCAAATTTGGAAAAAAAAAACTGTTACAATTGTCCCCGGTCTCCCTTACAGGTTTGCACTTGTCGAATATGGGAACAAAATAAGGAATTTAGAAAATGGAATGAATAGTTATGATGGCACGGCATGTACATTTTTATGTAAACAAAGCCAGTCAGGGTGATATTGTGTATTGTATAATGCGCTGCGATTGGTCTATTGGATTTAGCTCCGATGCACAGAAATGAAGAAATATTATTTCATTCTTGTTTTTTGTTCAGCTGTGTTAGGACGAAAAGGATAGCTCATCACTTTATATTGGACAGCCTATTCTAACAGCAGTGGATTGAAGTATTTATGGTTATTTCTAACAGCAATGTAAGTTTTATTTTTTTATTCTTTTTTTATTTATTTTTTCGTCTTCCTTTTATTAAGTGTGAGAGAGAAAGAAATGGAGAACATGGAGAAAGAAAGTCAGTGGTGTGTCAGGGATGTGTATTCTATACTGCGCTTTAATCGGTCAATTTGATTTAGCTCCTTTTGATACAAATAGTGCGTTGCAAGACCTAGGGAGGCAGCGCAGTTAGCTAGTTTGCAGGCACAAACCCATGTTGTTCGCTCACTAGGGTCTAGATTCACGCATGTACTGTAGCTTAGTGAGTATGGAGACTAGTCTCCACTCTAGACTGAAATTTGTTTAAGTGTCAAATTGAGTCTGTGCTTGCAGACTAGCAGTTAGCCGGCTTTAGAGTAGATGAACGAGGTACCAACAGCTCCAGCGTTGCCAGCCGTACGATAATTATCGTATTTGTACGATAATTTGGCCCTCTGTACGATGTACGATAATTTTGCACATTTGATCAGATAACACTGATCTATATATAGGCAAAATCAGTTGAAACTGACCTATAAAAACACAAAATACCTCAAAGCTCTGGGGGCTACGCCCCCAGACCCCCACCAATGAAATTATGGAACATTCCCGGATCCGCAAATGTTAAAAAATATTTTTCGATTCAAAATTCAGGGGGCCTTTTGGCACTTGCCGGACTTTAAGTTCGAGCTCATCACTCAATGAGTGGTGGACTTTTTTGCAAATTGCCATTGAATCTTGCATGTACGATAATTTTTGCTAAAAAACGATAATTTTGAGGCTCTGGTACGATAATCTGACATCTTCAACCTGGCAACGCTGCAGCTAGCTGAGTACCGAATAGGAACTGGCTATGGCCGGTTAAAAATCATACGATGGAATTCGCCTTTTGATGGTCTTATTACGATCCATGGTCACTGTGTATGGGAATGGCCAAAATCAAGATGATCGGGCCGGGGCGAGTAGCCATTCCATGGTCAAATTAGTCCACTGCCTGGACCATCCTGTATTTTCATATCAACCCTCATAACACCATACATGAACACACAGTACTAATTTAGCACATGAGCATGATCAGGGACTCTCTTGGATTTGGCATGGATGTAGGGAAGTGGATTTGTGATAGAAAGAGAAATGGTGCAAAGGTCGAGTCAATGGAGGAAGGTGAAAGTTTCTAACGACCAGAGCCTGGTCTATGGTCAAATCTGAAGTCTGGCGTTTTGAAAACTTTTGTGTTTCGTAACTTGTGAAACAAAAGCTCACAACAAATCATGTTTTATCATAGTTCACATATAGACCATACCAATAAGAGTTATTTTATTAATATAATTCTGAAAGATGTTAATATCTATGCACCAACTTAATTCAACTCATAAGTGAAATATAGGCCCCCTATATCTTCATTAAAAAGATTAAAATATACATAATCGAATGTCAATATGAAGTGTACTTCACAGCTTACTTCCATAGACTGATTTTCATGTACTAGTTACAACATTGACGAATCATTCCACAAAGGTCTATTGCATGCAAAAATATGCGAATAGGCCTGTGAGGGGGAAAAAAATCAATATTAAAATTACGTAAAACAAAATAGCTCATCTGAAAGAGCATATTTTTCTGAACATGATGAATGGTTGGATTATTACTTTTGGATATGAATGAGCGGTTTTATGATTTTTCAAATATTCTCCAGTGAACTTGGCTCGGTTACATGCTAGACGCACATGTCCAATGCACCAATGTAATGTCTATGAGCGGAGCTCATTGCATTGATTCAATGCTTAGTCATAGCGCACTGTGTAATATGTATTGGCCATACACACATGTACAAAGTGAATGCCTATTGAGAACGGAGCAGGGTGCATTTTTATGTGAACAAAGCCAGGGGTGTGTGTTTAGCGGTGTAATAATGGCAGAGGTAAAAATGGCAGAGGTAATAAAGAGGTAAAAATGGCAGAAGTAAAAATGGCAGAGGCAAAAATGGCAGAGGTAAAAATGGCAGAGGTAATAATGGCCGAGGTAAAAATGGCAGAGGTAATAATGGCAGAAGTAAAAATGGCGGAGGTAAAAATGGCAGAGGTAATTGCAGAGGTAAAAATCGTGGAGGTAAAAATGGCAGAGGTAAAAATGGCAGAGGTAAAATGTCAGGTCTTACGCAATGAAATTGTCATAGCAAATCCCATGAATAAAACATGGCCAATTCCCTTGGGTGGTATCTCACTTCTCGGAAACGCCTTCGCGACTGATAAAAAAAATATTACGTCTCCGTCTCCGATGTTGCGGAGACGTCGCGGAGATGTCTCCACGACGTCTCCGCGACAGTTAAAAAAACTGTAACACAGCACTTTCAAAGAACCTTCTCAAAGTTGTTTCTGCGTCTCATGAAACGTCTCAGAGACGTCTCCGCGACAATTTTGTTTAAAACTTGTTTAAAACGTTTCATAGGTCGCGGATACAACTTTGAGACGGTTTTTTGAAATTGCTTTGTGACAGTTTATGAAAACTGTATCGGAGACCTCTCGGAGACGTCTCTTCTACATCTCCGCGACATCGGAGACGTCTCTAATATTTTTTATCCGTCACGGAAACGATTCTGTCGCGCAGACGTCTCCGCGACGGAATCCTTTGTTTCACGTATAAAGAGCAGGACCTATTAGAAACGTGTCTGAAAATTAAGGAGAAAGAGGAGACTGAGGAGACAAGCTATAATGGCAAAACCATGTTGACAAATCTGTCTCAAATGTGTTTCCGCGAAGAGAGATACCAAAAGGGGTAAAATAGTTAACAAAGAAAGCTAGTTATAAGAAGGGATTATAAAATATCATTGTTGGAGGTGTTCTTAGCTTTTAAATTGACTGCCTTCCATTTGGACTAGCTGATTATGAGCTATTGCAATATCAAAGTATTGGCGATTGTTATAGTCATTACTGCACGTGTTACATCAAAATCGTATTGGTAATTTTTCTCTCATGAGGTAAAAATAATAAGGAATTAGTTTTGTTAAGACATGTTGTTTGTCCGTTATAAACAAAAACGTGCACACCTATTTTAAGATGGCATTTCCACACTGACGTCGTAATTTATTTATAATTTGTTATAACATGTACAGTTAAAAGGTAACAATATAAATAAAACAATCGTTCACTTTGGTATAGCAATATCTCATAGCAGATAGTAATCCTACAAATGGAAGTCAGTCAATTCTAAAGATAAGGGCCCTTCAGGCAGTCCAGCATTTAAATTTGAAAATCCCTTCTCAGTTTTCTTTATGAATGTTTTACCCCCTTTCCTAAAGGGAATTTGCCATAATTATGAGCATGGGCTTTGCTATGACAATTGGATTGCGAGAGACATTCCATTTTACTTCTGGCATTTTTATCTCTGCCATTTTTTACCTCTGCCATTTTTACCTCTGTCATTTTTGCCTCTGCCATTTTTACCTCTGCCATTTTTGCCTCTGCCATTTTTACCTCTGCCATTTTTACCTCTGCCATTTTTGCCTCTGCCATTTTTACCTCTGCCATTTTTACCTCTGCCATTTTTACCTCTGCCATTTTTGCCTCTGCCATTTTTGCCTCTGCCATTTTTACCTCTGCCATTTTTACCTCTGCCATTTTTACCTCTGCCATTTTTACGTGGCACCTTCTAGGTAGCGCTTTGATTGGTCAGTTGGATTTAGCTCTTCACAGAAATGAGGAAAAATTATTTCATTCTCATTTTTTGTTCAGCTGTGTTGGACGAAATGGATAGCTCATCATTTTATTTGGGACAGCCTATTCTTACAACAGTGGATCGAAGTATTTATGGTTGTTTCTAACAGTAACAGGAATGTAAGTTTGTGACGATTCCTGCATCTTTTCTTTGATTTTTTCTTCTCCCTTTTATAAAGTGTAAGAGAGAACTGAAGAAGTAGAAAAAGAAAGTCAGTGGTGTGTCAGGGATGTGTGTTCTTCAATACTGCGCTTAAATCGGTCAATTGGATTTAGCTCTATACTAATAGTGCGTTGACCCTGGGCACCCACTGTTAATTATAGTTCTACGGTAATTATCTAATTGTCATTTCCATGTTTGGCTTATTTTTATGTGTTTAATATTTTGGCATACAGTATCGAAAAATGTTTGCCTATTTTAAAGATGATTCTCTAACCTGGTTGGTTGGTTGGTCACTTATTTTCGCCAAATAAAAATCATATACAATGACACATAAAGTAGAAACATATATATCAAGATTAAAATACGACTGGTAGCCCATTTCAGCTGCAACTTATGATGTTACTGATGGTCTTCCACGGGGCCAGTTAAGATAATTATCTAATTACAACTTATATGTTTGGTATATTTCGGTATATTTGTTTTGATTCGTGTAGATGGCCCTGATGACCCCAAACGAAAGCTTGGCAAATCAAAAAGAGAAACAATTATAAGCTCAGAAGGTTGATATTTGTTTATAGGCTATTTGATATGCTCAATTATTTATCAAATACTTCAATGTGCTTCGAAATTCTTAAATGTGATTAAAAGAGATTCCGTTGACAGAAAGAAGGGTACTACGTAAATGAATTATGCATAAATAGACTAATTTGCATATTCGAAATATCGGTAAATATTTTGTCGCTACCGTCGGTTTTTCATTGAAATTATTAAAATCATTAAATACACAATCATGTAGCATTATAAACAATGAATCCAAATCGCGCTTGATAGCACATTATCATGTTTATAGTCACTCCGGAGAGAGGGCCTTGAAATCAACGCCAGAGCGAACAAGTTATTCATTATCATCTGAGCATGCTGAGCATGACTATGAATGGCTAGATCATGTAGATAGTGGTCGGTTAAAAGTCGGTCTGGGGTCGATTTGGCAGTCTGACTGAGGTATCCAGAGAAAACGCCCGAGATGATTTTTTTTTTTCTTTTGAGATTCAAATTCATTTTATTTGTCCTTTTGGAAATTCATTTTGTGGACATTCCACCGACGACACCATTCAAATTCTTTGATCAGCAAGAGAACACCACTTGCAAACTAGTAGTTACACAGCAGTAACAATAATTTCATCCAAGGACTCTAGCTTGTTTTTTTAGTACAGCCGTGTATGTTCAAGATTCAAGATTCAAGATTACTTTATTGATTTTCTTTCATGTTTTCAAAAGTTAACAAAATAAATAATCAAATTAACAACATCAGTATGTAATGCAGGTGTCACATTAGCCGTGTTGGCGCACCGTTCGCCACCGTTCTGGCCAAATTTGTGCACACGGCGGCAAACGGTGAGGCACACGGTGAAGCGGTTGAAGCCCGTCCAACACGTTCATAGGAGCTCGCTGGGCACCCGTTCCCGAAAGGATTTTTACAGAACGGCCGAACTATTGTCTGGTTTTTTCCGGGTGATGACCGGGTATTTCAGAACGGTCTTAAACCGGACCAGTCGTTAAAAGGGCGCTAAAAGGACTGAATGAGGACGCCGCGCCCGTTTCATGCCCGTTTACAGGACGGAGATGGACCGTGGTGAGGTTGGGCAACATGAATCGATAACCCCCCACCCCCGTTTGTTTTTTCCGCATCAGTACGTCCCCTTGCGGCTGAACTTGCCAACCCTGTAGTAACATGAAACTATGCGTGAAAACTATGCTTTTAAATCATTGTCCCCGTTGATTTTTTACACAACAAGATCATCAAGTATCTAAATGAATTGAGTTACAAAACTAATACCTCAGGAGAATATTTTTACAAAACGAAAAGTACTATAGATACCATAAGTGAATAAATCATATGAACATAAACAGGAGGGGATTATCAACTTATTGGGGGCCTGCTTTAACTCGGAATAAGTTAGGTTTATAGGGGGCATATTTTGTCGCATTTGTTAACAATTTACTTATGTGCCTCTGTTTTCAGTTTTCAATCAATTCAGTGCTGGTAATTATTACACTTTAGTAATAGATTTAACAAGTACTCGATGGGTTCGTACTTTATTATAGTTTCTAATCTTAGAGTTAAGACGAAAAAACTCAAAGGATTTTTTTTTGCGCCACAAAGTTCTTCATTTTGATATAATGATAATTTTGTATTATTTGATTATTTTTATGGAATATAGGGGGTCCTGCGGTTTGGTCTTGGTCGTTCCAATATCCCATCATTATTCAACACCAAGCAGGGTAGAAGTCGTTGTCCACACGGGTCACTTTCATCCATTTCATATAAGCATGGTATTTGGAGTGCCATTATTTATTTATACTAGGGGAGGCGTTCGATATAAGGGGGGGGAAAGGAAGTCTAATTGCCCATTTTAGGCACATTTTCCCTAAATTTGGTCGGGAATGTCTCGGTGAGAAGTGTGCCTTGGGGTTAAGTGTGTGCCTTTTTGTGAGCTTGCTTCCGATTCTTTGTCACGGCTTTCCTTACAGAAATGTCATGAATTGCTATACTTAGTAGGAAGGAAGCTCCAACCATTAGTACCGGCTTGACTGGTAATGAATTAAGTGAGCTAGTGAATGATAGTACAATGCGTTATTGTGTGTGGGTATGAAATGAGGTTCGTATGTTTTGTTGGCATGTCTTGTCGTAAGACGGTGGTTCTCAGATAGTAGGATGAATCAATGGCATGTATGCATGTATTTTTATTGATACAAATTAGTATTGTTAAGTGTTTGTGTCTTGTTATAGGGTTGTTTTTGATAATCTAATTTAAGTATCAGTACAAATATCGGTTCAGGGTTTAAGTTGGTCGTGTGTAGCAAAGAAATAAATAGATCAAAACTAATCCATGGATCATACAAACGATGTCCAATCTGCGATGAATTATTAATGATGTAAGACATTGGTTTCTTGATTTGAGGTTCTATGTGGAGTTATGAGTATTTTGGCTCAAAAGATAGTATTGCATGAAGGATGATTATGGAAGAAAAGTATTAGACAATGTCATATTATATATGATTAAAGATGATAAGTACTTTTATCAAATGATAATACAATATTTCATTTGATATATACAGGATTTAGGATCGCATTCTCAAAAGGCGGACAGGGGACATTTTCGCCGGAGAAGTTAAAATAATAGGTTCGATATAATGAACTAAACAATCTTCTGGTTCTTAAAGATGAAACGCAAGGTAATAAAGTATAAAGGTCATGTAATTTGGGGCAGGGAACGTATGAGAACGTCAAACACGGTAATATGGCGTGAGAGCTTATTGGGAAGAGTAGTTAATGAGTTGGTGATTTGTGTGTGTGGTGGTGGAGTCGGATGGCTTTTGTTGAGAGTCATGTGGGGTAGTAGTGATGGGTTGGGGGAGTAGTGGGTCTGGGTGGGGCGGTGTGTTTCAGTCGAGGTGGTGTGAGTGTGGGTTGCGAGGTTCGCTGTGTGGTGTGGGCGTTATATGTCTGGTGGTTGTTTGTTTTTTTGTTAATTGTTTGTATGATCTTGTTTTGATGTGGTGAGTGGTTTTATTTGGATGTTTATTGATTATCTCTGTTTTGTCTTTTTTTGTGTTTATATGTTTTTCGCATAAGTTGTGTATAATATAAAACTCTTAAAAACTGAATGGTCAAAGGAGAAACAAAGCAGTAAGCATTAAAAAAGGAATTGACGATTAGCTTGTAGATTAAATGTCCATAAATTAGGACCAATATTTGTGGTAAATTCTTTCTGCTCCCGACAGATCGGACAATAAAATTATTCCAGGAGTTATAGATGTGACTGTTTGAAAAGGCTTAAAAATAGTCGAATTCCTCGTCTAGACTGTAGAAGGTAGCGACGAGAAGTCAGAGAGCTTCTGAGATACAAGGGCGGTTTGAGAAGACACCATATAAGTGATGTTTAGACAGCGATAAGGGAAAGATCTGCTAGGTTTCAGATGCGCTATACAACCGTGCACGACGCGGCTTTGTGTGGACGGGTGAGGAGCGCATGTTCCGAGCATTTGACACGACATTCATGAAACGGGCGGCTTTACAATCCATTTATATGCTGGTAGCCGCCCTGTGAGGCACCGGGGTCTGCCTCATCAGTACCGAGGTCCTGTCGTGTTCATGGGCCGGCGAAAATTTTGAAGCATGCTCAGTCATGCTCAAAGAATATTCGCCGGGGCATCGGAACCGAGGGCAAAATCAGAAGACGGTTGATTCACCAGGACCCACGCTTGTATTATCTTCCGGGTCAGACCTCTCCGCTGTCCCGTCGTTCGTATCAACGGTTGATTTGTCAGGGGTCCGCGAAACGGTGGGAAACGGTGAGTCACCCGGCGAAGAAAACAATTTTGTTTTTCTTGTCAGAGAGCGTTGAGGCCGGCCGTCAAGCGGTAATCACACGGACAAAAGGAAAGCGTGGACTATGTATGAGGACGGTCAGCCCGGTACCAGGCTGGCTAGGACCTGGTATAGACCCAGTATAGAACGGTACAGACCCGGTATAGAACGACACCGACCCGGTGAAAATTAAGAAAAATGTAATGTGGCCGGTGCCGTTCTATTGCCGTGTTGGAATTTGTTGTTTTTCGGTGAACGGCGAAAACCCGTTCAATTTACCCGGCAAATGTGACACCTCCATAACATAGAACATTTTGTTCAAAAGTAACAGAGAAAACAATTATAAAGAAAATTCAGGAACCAGCAAGAAGCAGAGCTTGTAAGGCGCTGGTCCCTTTAATATAAAATGTAATACAAAAGTAAGCAATTTTTTTTTTTTTTTTTTTTTTTTTTTAACTGAAACATATTGATAATGGAATAATTCATAATTGAATAAATCTTGATTGAATAATTCTTGCCCCATCCCTGCACGGACAAAAACTGACTAACAGCGCACGCACTGTCAACCAGTCACTATCATGCCGGGATGAGGCAAGAAATATAATTTACAATTATTATACAAAAAGAAGGAAAAAACAACAAACTTAGAGAGACAAAATATACCCGGGAAGGGACTAGGGTGGGGAGGGGGGGGGGTGTCGATGATTTAGATAATGATTTTTCTATAGTGTGCATGAAAAGTAAAGTTTGCTCTTTGGTGATATTTGATCCTTGGTGATATCCGTCTGTCATTAGAGAAACAGAGTGATATTAGTGGTTATATGATGATAACAATAACATTTTAAGTTTGTTTTTTAATAAAAATATGCTTCTTATCTCACGCATGTCTCTGGGTAGAGAATTCCAAATTTTAGGGGCAGTAAATATAAAAGTGTTTTGTGTGAGCACTGTACGCGTTCTTGGTAAGTGGTAATGGTTGATTTGCCTGGTAGGATACTGAATGTATTTCATTATTTAGAATAAACATGTTGCTAAGCGCTGGGGGCAACTCCTGATTTTGTTTCTGGAACATGAGTACTGCAAGGTTAAGTTTGTATAAGTCATGAACTTTTAAAACATTATTAGAATAAAACAGTGTATCAGTATGGTGACGGAAATGGACGTTACTGATAACTCGCATAGCTTTTTTCTGTAGTAATAAAATTCTTTCTAATAAGTATGAAGCACTGTTTCCCCAGGATAAAATCCCGTAATTAAGGTATGGTAATACCAAGGTAGAGTAAAGTGATAAAAGAACCTTTGAGGGAAATGTGTATTTTAGCTTATTCATCATACCTATATTTCTTGAGATTATCTTACAAATATATTCAATGTGATATTTCCATGTTAACTTGTCATCTATTATAGTACCTAAAAATTTAGTTTTCGATACTTTTTGTATTTGTACATTATCCATGTAAATTGGTCGTGGTAGTTCCGAACAAGTTGAGCTAAATAACATAAAATTAGTTTTTTCTAGATTTAGCGATAATTTATTAACTTTGATCCACTTTGTAACTGCTTCAAGTTCTGTATTTACTAAGTTACATAAAGTGTCTATGTTTTTGGTGTGTAGAAAATATTGTGTGTCGTCTGCGTACATAATCGGGGACAGTAGAAATTGGAAGATTTTTGTAAGTCATTGATATAAATAATAAAAAGAGAGGGGTCCGAGGATTGATCCCTGCGGTCTACTCCACATATGATATTTGAGGTTTAAGATGCATATTTATCAATAAAAACAAATTGTGTTGCGTCCAAGTAAATAGCTTCGAAACCAGTTAAGAACGATCTCGTCGTATGCCATAATATGTAGTTTGTGTAGTAAAATGTCATGGTCAAGTGGTGTCAAAGGCTTTGAAAAGTCAATAAATAACCCGATTGTATGGTTCGATTATCAAGCGATTTTGGTAATTTTATTATCAACGTCAGAAGAGCGTGTGTTGTTTTTGTTTTTTTTTCTAAACCCAAATTGAGATTCGTGTAAATATTGTTATCATCCAGGAATTGGTGTTGTGCGTGTATTATTTTCTAATATATTTGGAGGAAAACTGTTAGTAAGGAAATTGGTCTGTAATTGTTTAATGATAGAGCGTCACCGCTGTTTAAAAACGGGAATTATTTTTTGCTAAAATTTCATTTTTTAGGAAAGAGAGTCATGGATAGATTGCATATGTATGTGAATGGTTCGACGATAGTCGGAATAATCCTTTTTAAGATAAAGTTATCATAGCCGTCATGGCCGCAGCTACGTTTACTCTGGAAGTTTAGGACAATATCTAAAATTTCGTTTTCAACTACAGGAGCAAAAAACAATGAATTGTGAATTACGGTTGTGTAGGTAATCACTAAATTTTTGTCACCAATTTGGAATTATCTTAGCCAAGTTTGGTTACATTTACAAAGTAGTCATTAAAAAGATCTGCAATATTTTGCGGATTATCGATGATCTTTCCATTAACCCTGTATTTTGGAGACCGAGACATTCTTTTTTGCCTATTCAAAACATATTAATAATTTTCCAAGTGGTCTTAGCATTTTGCTGCAGTTTATAAATTGTTGTTCAAAATATTTTTTCTTTTCTCTTCGTAGCAAACTTACCAAGATGTTCAGACGAAAGATAAGGATAGTCTACTTCATAGGCTTCGGAAGATTTTCAGGATGGGGGGGGGGCTCAATTTTTCACAAATATTTTGGGGATTTTTTAAATTTCCCCCCCCGCCCTCCCCCTCCCCCCCCCCCCCCGGAAAAAAAATATGTTGACAGAGTTTTTGGAAAATGCAAAATGCTTCTTTTAATTAATTTATTTTTTTAAATAGTATTCCTACTTATCAAACTAAGATGATTATTATCTTAAATTCTGAAAAGAAATCTTCTTAGATCTGTTGAAAACTTTTGATATACCACAAACTAAACAGTGCATTTTTTGTGCTAGTATAAAGAAGATATCTATCACATTAAATGATGCGAGCGCGAAGCGCGAGCCGATTTTTGTTTTGTTTCGTTTGGGTGTTGTTTTTTTTTTTTTGTTATATATGAACCGGAAAACAGTGCATTGTAAGCGTTTTTTCTCACTATGTTTATAAAGAACATATGTCATTAAACAATGCGAGCGCGAAGCGCGAGCTAAAATTTGTTGATATATAAACCTGAAAACAGTGCATTTTGAGCGTTTTTTGTGCTATGGTTATAGAGAAGATATTAATTTATCTCATTAAACAATGCGAGCACGAAGCGGAAAACTTTTGATACTTCAACCTTAAAACAGTGCATTTTGAGCGTTTTTTTGCTAAGTTTACAAAGGAGATATTTATCTCATTAAAAAATGCGAGCGCGAAGCGCGAGATCAAAATTTTTGATATAGCAACCTGAAAAGTGTTCATGTTTTCGCTATGTTAACAAAGAAGATATATCTCTCATTAAACAATGCGAGGCGAAGCGCGAGCTCAAAATTTTTGATATAGCAACTTGAAAAGTGTTCATTTTAAGCGTTCTTCCGCTATGCTTATAAAGAAGATATTTATGTCATTAAACAATGCGAGCGCGAAGCACGAGCTCAAAATTTTTTGATATAGTAACGTTACCTGAAAAGTGTGCATTTTAACCCTATCAAGACCAAGGGGGGGCACAATGTGCCCCCCCTACCAAACTTTTATACGCCATTTCTATACGCTTCACTAATTTTCCCCAAAACTTGGTGACTTTTCCTAGAATTTATTCACGAACATTTTGATATATATTTTGTGGGAATATGATATTCCGTGTTGCCATGGCAACCACAAATTGACAGCCATGTTTATCCAATTTTTGATCATTTTTGATATACATAGTTTTAAACGATATTTTAGTGTTATAAATGGGGTTTCTTTATTGAAAATAAATTGAAAAAACATTTTAAACTAAATATCAATCTTTTTCTTTTGTTTTTGTTTCAATTTATATTAAAAAACAATGAATATAATAGAAAATATTGAAATATCAATTTATCCACATTTTTTATTTTTGTAAATGAGTTTATCCAATGAAATTCACAGGATATGATTAGTGCTTATTATACATTCACTTTGCATGCCTAAATAGTGAAAATTAGTACAAAAACAATCATTATTTAATTATTTCAGTTTATTATCAAAAACGCCCTCTATTGGTGAAATGGAATTTTTCTTATTTAAGAGCATAGAGCGCCCTCATTTGGCAACCTTGAATATTTCAAATGGATGAATGAACAATGAATGAATCCTAAAACATATTTGTAACAGTTTCCATCTTCAAACTATGATTTAAGGGAGTTAAAATGATTTAATTCAAATTTTGTGCATTTTTCTATGTATTTCTTTATTTAAGTGAAAACAGCGCCCCCAGTTGATGACCTTGAGAAATTTTAGTTGCACCAAATTGTAGAGCTTGAGTTGCTCTATCGTCGTGCCAAATATGAAAGTGATCGGTCAAATAATAAAAAAATTATGGAGGGGGGCACAATGTGCCCCCCCTTGGGCCTATGAACCATCAAAATACCTTGGTCTTGATAGGGTTAAGCACTTTTTGTGAAAAATAACTTAAAGACATCCGAGTTAAAAAAATTTAAAAAGAGAACTGATACATGAGCGTTTCAAAAACAAATTGGGAGCAGAGAGGGGGCTCAATGATATCGACCCACCCAAAACCACTCGGGGAGGGAGGGGGCTTATTGTTTGGTTATAGAGAAGATATTAATAAATCTCACTAAACAATGCGAGCGCGAGGCGCGAGCTGAAAACTTTTGATACTTGCACCTGAAAACAGTGCATTTTTAGCGTTTTTTTGGTAGCAATTCGCCCATTTTTGTTGTTTTTTTAGGCCTATACAATAAATACGTTCGATGTGTTTGGTACGTATTAAATTCATTACATTAGTTTTCGATCATGTCGACGTGAACGTAGTATAGTCGACCGGTAGTGCACAGTCAACGCGTTGACTGCTCACGTTCGTCCACTGCAGGGGCCGCGGAGCCGGGGGGGGGGGGGCTGGGGGGCTGCAGCCCCCCACCCACATACTTTTTTTTCAGCCAAGGTGTTCAAAAACGCAAAAATGACCATACATTTGTGATTTTTAGCCCGTTCACTCCCCCCCCCCCGCCCCCACTTTCGGCTCAGCCCCTCCACTTTCAAAAACGCTCCGCGGCCCCTGCACTGTTGAAATTATTTTCGATTTCAGTCGTACGTACCATTTCATACTGACAGATAAAGTAAAATAGAAATAGAAATGAAAGATTACAACGGTTATGTTATCAATTTCTTATGCATTTCTTTGTTTTCCCCTTATTTCTTTTTGTTTGCTACCATTTCTTATGTATTTCCTTGTTTTTATCTTTCTGCCCTTCTCTTCTATCAATTTACTAATCTCAGGAATGAAAGAGAAAAGTCTCCTCTTTCAAAATGTACAAAGTTTTTGGGAAAATCTCTGGCCATGAATGAAATATGACAATATAAAAGAGACTTGAAAATATGAAGAAAAAAAAATGCACGCATTTAACTATGTTGCAATACCAGTGCTAAGTGAGTGTATACAGTGTGTTCCTAAAAAAAGAGGACCGAAGTTCAAAGGTCAGTCATTCCAAAAGTATATGGTTTATTCTTGTGATTCGTTTACTAAAATATTAAGTAACTCATCAGCTTTAATTTGAGACATTGCTGACGTCCAAAGTGTAATGGGTCACAGAGTTAGGGTCCTTTGAAGGTGATAGGTACAAAACCCGTTTTTTCCAAGTTTGTGGTTTTTGGGGTATGAAACAAACCTTTCGTAAGTAATTGGTGTCATTGGATCTCTTTCAGCAAATTTCAATGAAATGTCATCTTCTTTGCTAAAGTGGATTTCTCACTGGTAATGAGATGCGTTCTTAATTATGAGTCTCTGGAGTCTCGGAGAGGTCAACTGCGACGGATCCTGAGTCTCCAGGAAGTCGCGAGAAAACCAAACAAATGTCAAACATGTTCAATATTTTAGTAGACTTCTTTCAGACGCAAGCAAGTCTCTGTGACGTCTCGGGGTGTCCGCGACGTCCCTAAATATGCACGAAAGTATCCACGACTTCTCAGAAACTTTGTCGGAACTTGCTAGCGATTAAAAGAAATCGAACAGGATTGACAATTTTTTCAGACTTTGTTCGATTTACCCACGACGCCCTGAAGTCTCAGGAGACGTCACCACGACGTCACCACGACTCCAGAGGCCCATAATAGTGAACCCATCTCATTGCCAGTGGCCTTTGGAAAATGAGATTGAATTTCATTGAAACCTTGTGTGAAAAAATACCCAAAACGATGAAACCAAAAACTAACAAAAATTTTGTTTTGTACCCCAAAAACCAAAAACTTGGAAAAACGGTTTTTTGTACCTATTACCTTCAAAGGACCCTAACTCTGTGACCCATTACAATTTAGACGTCAGCAATGTCTCAAATTAAAGCTGATGAGTTACTTATTATTCTAGTAACAACACAAAGAATAAACCATATACTTTTGAGATGACTGACCTTTGAACTTCGGTCCTCTTTTTTTTAGGAACACACTGTATATACACTGTTCGTCATAAAGGTGGAATATTTTTTTCTAGCTCAAGCGACATTATGTTGCTCCGTTATTAATTTCTTGAATGTGTTTGTCACCGCTTTCACTTTCTGGGATCCTGGGTATATCTTGGACGTTCCCTCAACCCTTCCCGGGGATTTTTCTTCAAAAAAGTTTGTCACCCCCAGAAGATGGCCATTTTTGTCATTTTTTCTTATTTTTGGGCCCCCGTTTTTTGTTCACGCGACCCACCAAGGCCCCCTCAGTCCTACCTCAAGGAAACACGTCTGAGGTGGAGATTTGTTATTGTTCTTTAAATTAAATCTAGATTTATGGTTACAGGCTCGACTCTTTCGTCTAAGGGAGGGGTCAAAATTTATTTTTATTGGGGTTCAACATTCATTTTATTCATTTTTACACCATGGAAATTTCTATCTTCCCTAAATTGTATTGTAAAATCTCAACCAAAAATAAATCATTATAAAATATTATCAATAATGACCATTTACAGCCTTGTCATCAAGGCTAAACAAAAGTTAAGGGGAAAATGAGTGTTAACGGTGGTTTTTCATTTCTTTTGTTTTCAGCATAAAGATGGATTAAAATATTCCGAATTTTTTACTTCAACCCCTCCCCTATACAAGAGACCTTAGCCTGTCCCCAGAAATATAGATTTAACTTAAAGAACAATATAAAAGAGTACACCTCAGTCGCGTTTCCTGTCGGTAGGACTGAGGGGGGCTTGATCGGCCGGGAAAACAAAAAAGGGGCCCCAAAATGAGAAAAAAATGACAAAAATGGGCATCACGGGGGTTGACAAAACTTTGTTGGAAAAAGGTTCACGCGAAGGGTTGGGAGAATGTCCAAGATATAGCCAGGGTCCCACAAAGTAAAAACAGGGACAAACATATTCAAGAAATTAAAGTCAGAGCAAAATCATGTCGCTATAGTGGCAAAAAAATATTCCACCTTTATGACGGACAGTGTAGTAGCAGCAAATGCTATAGCCATCTAGATCGCTATTTTCATGCGACACTATAGTAGCAGCAAATGCTAGCCATCTAGATCGCTATTTTCATGCGACAATACACTGCAAAAACTGGGGTGTTAAATCTAACACCACGGGTGTTAAATATAACACAAGCCCGGAATCTATATCCGACCACACCCACTGGTGTTATATTAACACCAATTTTGGTGTTAGAAATACATTATTAAAACTATTGGGTGTTATTTTAACACCACATCCTGGTGTTAATTTGACACTTTTCGTGGTGTTAATTTCTAATTTGATACCAGTGGGTGTTGATTTCACTAGCGTAAATTTGTATAGAATGCTATGAATCTGGGGGATATTATGTAATAATACAAAGCGTCATCCGCCTGATGAATAGATAGCACGAGCGGATTTACGCTATTGAGTGGTTGAATCGATTCTAGTTGGTGTTAATTTAACACCAATCGGTGTGGTCGGATATAGATTCCAGGGCCGGTGTTAAATAACACCAGCTTTTGGAGTTAAAAAATATTCAGTTAACTTCATAAACTAAAACTAAATTTGCTGCTATATTTGTGTTCATGATATCTATAATTAAAATATATCAAATGATATTACTTTTACCTGCAAAAATTTCAACAAAGTGCTTTTTCACAAATTTAACACCCGCATGGTGTTGCATATTTAACACCAGCGTTTTTGCAGTGTATGGTAGCAGCAAATGCTAGCCATCTAGATCGCTATTTTCATGCGACACTATATGCTAGCAGCAAATGCTAGCCATCTAGATCGCTATTTTCATGCGACACTATATAGTATTAGTAGCAGCAAATTTAAATAGCCTTCTAGATCGCTATTTTCATGCGACACTATTAGTAGCAGCAAATGCTAGCCATCTAGAACGCTATTTTCATGCGACACTATTAGTTGCAGCAAATGCTAGCCATCTAGATCGCTATTTACCCCCCCCCCCCCCCCCCCGGTTCCGAAGCCTATGCTTTTTGTTTGGGAGAGGGTAGGGGAGACCGGGGATGGAAGTTACACGGGTCAGTTGTTACAGTTCTCAGTGTGCTAAGCTGGAAGAAGAGAGGGTGTGGTAACTGGCATCCTTCTACAGCCTACACATAGCCGTGATGAACTGCCGGTCGTGAGGTTTCTCCATTGTTTTATTAAAAAGTAAATCAACAAAAACCGTTTTTTACAGTCCAAAGTAAATTTTTGACAGAAATTGAAATTTGTAACAGCTCTTACAAAATTACTGAAGGCACATGATGATAGTCTGGTATTGTAAATATAGTACATGTATGTCACTAATATACCCCCGAGCCATGCTCTGTAATTCTGCCTAATGGCTGTGCTACAGTTGATTTTTGTGTGTAAAATCACCCATGGGGTAGGTTGTTACAACAACCTACCCCATGTCGATGTAACAACTTACCCCAATTACATTACATATGTAAAATTACATTTTGTCTAAATTTTCAGGTGTTAATATTTTTATGTTTCTATTATTACTTTTGTATATTATAAAGCTCTACTTGATCTACTGTTTTAACGATGCCAAGAAACTGGAAAGTTGAAACAAAAGTATGGTATAAGAGATTTACACATTGTCAACGTACCCCGTATGTTTACATATTAGTGAGCTTTCGCTGGACTACAGGGAGCTTATCTAGAACGTTAGCATAAAAGAGGGCACTATTTTCAAAATGCCTGCAAATCCTCGTTTTCTATCTTCTTCAATAACTTTGAATAAAAGTTTCCAATGGTAACCGCACATGTTCCCTTTGGCTTGTGAGATATTGTAACGTCTATTGTTGCAATACGAATTCAATCAAAAGGCTACTTTACTGGGGATACCTAGTTCTTTCTTTTTTTTCATACCAAGGTTTTATTGTGTCAAATGCGTCTATGCGTATAACAGCTGACCTAAAACATTGCTGATATGAAAAGAAATAACCTACCGCCCTGCCATTATGATTAGTCAACTCAAAGTATGCTTCTTTTATGTTTTAGCAAAGGGGGAAATGCCTGTATACATTCCTATCAAAGCGCTCGCTTATTGGCTTATAACTGACTCTCCGCTGAGAACCTATACGTTCTACGTTTTGGGAGAACGTACATTTCCCCAAAATAGCGTTGTAGATTTTGACAACGGGGAGCTATCTCTTGTAGCTAGGGGAAACCCTCGTTTGTGCACACGAAAACTTGTAATTTAAACGCTTGCCAGCCGTTTCTAGCAAATACCAGTTTTACACACTCCTTTTCCTGTACTAACAGTATGCAGGAGTTTGGGGTTTGAGCTATTTTTAAAATAAAGCCTTTCATAATGCTAACGTTCTAGATTATCTCCTCCGTAGTCCAGCGAAAGCACCCTATTGTAACAATCTACCCCGTATGGTGTAACAACTTACCCCGTATACGGGGTAGGTTGTTACAAAAAAAATGTCTTCATTAATTAAGCTGTAGTTAATTAGTGTTTACATGTTTTCAAGTTCTATATGCCTCAGGTTTTAGCAAACATAATAGGCTAACTACAGACCCAAGATGGAGTGTGTGAGCTCTTTCATTAGAATTATCTGGCCAAAAAATGTGAATTTTGTAACGTCCATCCCCGGTCTCCCCTAGACATTGGAAATAATGGACCTTGCTCGGGGAGATTGAATCAAGGCACTATTGGATAATTCGGCTTTTGCCTTCAAACTCTGTCTCAATTATTAATAGTCATCAGGCCATGATAATTCGAGCGCTAACAGAAATTTTACAATCAAGTGACAAAAAACAGGAGCGCGAGCTAAAATTTGGCCAAAATAATGACCTTTGGTTTATTTTACACCTTAAGACATGCGACGATGTGCCTTTCGATTAAAAAAATAATGTTTTCTTTTTCCCCAAGAAATATTGGTTGATGTTCAACCTGTCCAAGTCGTGGCTACGCCTACATGGCCTATTTGCTATTTATAGATAGAGCTAGTGCAGGACCGCCTGGTAAGAAAAGGTAACATTCCAAGGACCATTAGAACCTCATCTGAACCTCGGTTTATCCCTAAAATGTCAGTTCCGATGAGTTCCGATGAAATCTCACACGACGAGAGTGTTTTGGTGACGGTGTTTTCTTGATTACCCGCAAGATATCCAATATCTATCAGAGGGAGTCGGATGAAAAACTGGTAGCTGACCGATAGCCATATCAATTCTAGTTGTAAACTTAAGAGATAGAGGGCGCTACCATTCTACTCAAAGCGAGCGCGCCCATTGGCTTTTTTTGTTATTGGACAGTTTTTCACTTTATTTTCTTTATTGTGGCGAGCAACTACCTTTTCAAAGAAATGATCAACTTGAATAAGTACGCTAAGAGTCTGAAATTTTCAAAAATAGGAATAACTTATTGCAAAGGGAAAAAAAGTCCTGTCACTTGTGTCAATTCGAAAGCCTAGACAGATCACATTCCTGTACAATATGGTATATTTTGCTGTCAAAATAGGCATGCGCTGCATAGTTTTGATCCTCGATGCCGCATTATACTATTATAGCTTATTGATCACAGGGCAATTAAAAGCTTGAATTCTCAGCATTCCGGAGATGGTACATTCATTTTAATTGATTTAAAATAAGTCCTGTCACTTTGAACATAATCATAAGAGGTTCTTTCCTCGACCAGTCAATATTTACGCTTATCACATGCATATCGCATAGAAACATGACTTGTGAACGGCGTCTTCACAAGACTTGTGACAAGTTCACAATCTATGTCATTGTTTTGAGCATCAATTTATATGAATTGCATATTCTGATTACAACTTCAGCATAATAATGTTATAAGCTTGCCCAAATGTGTATTTCCTCCATCTGGTCTGGAGAATCTATTAACTAACAACATGATAAAAGTTCATCAATTTCTTTCATCTCCACGATTAGATTCCTCAACCGAACGGACAATACCATTTCCACTGCAGGGAAGTCTTCTTACGCGAGTTTTTGTGAGCTAATTTAGTATTGCAGCCAGCTGTATAGATTTCTGCGCTTCTCATCCGTATTTTCCAACGTCACTTTGTTGCGTCTGGCGTCTTAGATAATGGACGCGCCTTGTTTAATTACGATTTAATACCGCGCGTTGGTGTACGTTAACTTTACATTTTACATAGAGTAGAATTGATATGGTCCGCCATTTTCATCGGCTTGTCCAATCCATCCTATTGCTGTCGGAGGGAAATTAAAGGATGACCTGACTCTAAACTGACACTCTAAACTGGCACTAAACTGTTTCCGACACCCATCGGAAACACTCCTAACTCTTATCAAATTAATCGGTTTCTGCTCGAATGAGGTCAATCGTACATTGACCCGATACTACCTACAATCTACAATCATAAAATTCTTGTAGAAAACGACACTTACCATACGAACTTCTTTTGGCAGGCGTGATAGAAGACCGCTAATTGCAATCAGATGAGTACCTGTTCATCGGAAACTCAACTGACTTTAAAGGGATGCAGTAACATTGAATGATATTCAAATCACAATTTCTTGATTTAGCTCATTTTGTCAACATAATTATAAACTTATAGGTCAGTCTGGTATCTCTTCAAAATTACAAGTTAATTGCTTGCTTTACTTTCGAGATATCAATGATTTCATACTCAAATTTAGTAAACCATCTCGTGGTGGAAAACAAATTGCCATGTGCTTTTCAAGACACCCCACTTCCTGTCGTGTTCCCCCCGACCCTAGCGGGCTGGAGGGTTTGCTGCAAAGGGGTTGAAAATTCACTCGCGTTTGGCTGTTACACTGTTTTGTGGTAGTAAATGACTTCCATTTGATCTGAAATTTTCAGTAGTTTGTTTTTAATATTAGAGCAATATAATTTTATTCAGCTTGATCTAATTGCTCTTGTTTTTGAAAGTTACTGTATCCCTTTAATCGGATGTCGGCCAGAGACGTCGGAAAACTGAACAACAAAAATCTTATACTTATCGAACTGACTGACAGATATATAAAATACTGACTCAACTTGAGACTTGAAATAAGTCGTCTTCATGTCTCTTACCATTTTTTTGAAAATAATTGATGAACAAAACAAGTACTAATTGATTATGCGCTATATAAGCTCCAGATTATTATCATTATTATTACACTCTAAAAACTGAAGTGCTAATTTATGGGTGCTCGTACAGTGACTGCACTTGAAGAGCTAAATCAGCACCTGAAAAGCTGTTTTAGCACTTACCCAAGTGCTAATTTATCAACAACAAAAAATGTTCATTGTCGGTATGGGATTCGAACCGGGTTCACCTAGACAATCATGGAAGAGTACCGCTGACGTTACCAATAGACCAACGGAGATCTCCCTAACTTGCTTGAATTATGAAAGCATAGTAGATGATTATGGCAACTTTGAAGAAAGTTTATATCATGAATCAATATGATCTGCTAGCAATCGTGAGATGTGAAGTGCAGTCACTATACAAGCTCTTAAAAGTGCTGATTTCAGCCTCTGAAGTGCTAAAAAGAGCACTTCAGTTTTTATAGTGTATCATTAGAGTACTACCTTGAAAGCATATCAATGCCTCCTACAATGCCTCAACCAACAGACTTGTTAATGAGAATGAAGGCCTTATTTAGTTTATTTATTAATTTTATATATTTTTATTAGAGGGTAGCTCCATCGATGATTCAAATATAATTACCCAAAAATATGTTGCAATATAGGCCATTACCTTAGGGTTACCTCTGTGTTGTTATTCCATTTATTATACGGTTCCCGTATTGTAAAATGTAGGTCTTCATAATACATACGTGTCAACGGCTCCAATATCATGCACAAATATGATCTCAACTTATAGAATTATTTCCCTGCAATAATATGCATTTTAATCCTAGATCACATCCACAAAAACATTGAAATATCAAAATGATGACAGAAGAACTATTACAATTAAATTCCCATTCCACTGATCAGTTTGCAAAATATAGTATCATACATTGGTATAAACTGTATAGTGAGTATACGCTGTATATGGAAAACCTCCAGCCTTCTAAATCAAATTTTATATAGAATTCGCTATTACTGACTGCATAAAAAGAACGAAAATGTGAGCAAACAACAACGTTGTTGAACTTTGGACCTGAAACATTTAGGTGTTAAAATAGATTCTTCAAAACGCAGCCGTCCCTTTGAAAGAAAGGCACCGTGATGGTCGTAGAAGCTATTTAAAGAAATATTATATATTCATATCAAAACACTTGCGATAAACAAAACAGTGGGAATACATTATATAAATAAAGAAGAACATTAGGTAATGAACATTTTTCGGCCTTCGGCTGTGATAAAATTTCAAACGTACTTCATGTACGGGTAGGGTCAGGTCATCCTATCGGTCGGTCCCGAAGAATTGATAAGCAAAAAAAAAAAAAAAAAAAAAAAAAGTTTCAACTTTCACTTCCAGCCCCCCGATCCGCGCCTGTAGAAGTTATTTAAAGAAATATTATATATTCATATCAAAACACTTACGATAAACCAAACAGTGTGAATACATTATATAAATAAAGAAGAACATAACTTTTATAAATAGGATTAGAGTAATTTATAACGAAATAATATTCCAAGTTTTCTTAAGGGAACAAATATAACATAGAAATGATTATTTATAACACACACAGTGAATGAGAGTGTTGGTCAGTTCGCGCTTGCTTTATACGAAAGACATAAATTTACAATAGGCCTACGTGTATTTCAAATCGGTATTTAAATTTGTTCGGGCAATTAAAAGTTACATTTAAATTTCAAAAGTTAAATTTATTCAAAAGTATTTATTCAGGATAAAAATACATGATCAGCCAGAGGCTGTACGTTTTACATCATGGTCCTGATAATTAAGACCATGATGTATCGGATCACGGACCCAGCAATATCCTTTGCTGGATCATAGGGTCTGCAATGCACATTTAACTTCTATTTTAAGCTTAAACTTCTGCTCGCGCTTCGCACTCGCATTATTTATATATATTTTTACACATTACTGAATGGACATTAGGAAAAAAAAGCATTAAGATTCTCAAAAGCACACATTTAATATTATCTCAATCATGCAACTGTTCTCAAGTGCCCCTTTTCCACTGTGACCCCCACTTTCAAATTTGTTCCGCTGCCTCTCTTACCTGGGATCGGGCGGAGCTTGGAAAGAAATAAGTACAGTATATATCAACGTGTGTTGTATAAGCCCAGTCACATGAAGTCAATTGTGTATACAAACTATACAGTCTGTGTCAAATAAAATGGTACAAGTGGAAAACATTTTTTCATAGTATGAAGATTAATCACAGCCTGCTATTGTTTGGTATTCTAAAAAAGCAGGAAGATCAGGCTTTCACCTGCAATTTTTTCATCACATTTGGTCTTGTAATTTTTGAAATATGACTAGTTTTCTACAATCAAGAAAAATCAATTTTTCGCACGCCGTCCCATGCCTTTGTGTATAGGTTTCGCATAATGGCCAAGAAGTGCTCAATTTCGATTTGTTCCTCAGCGCACAAAATTTAGCATAACTTTTGTTTTACGAAAGCAAATTATACAGAGCAAAGCGCATCAGCAAGGAAAATTATTTGGCTTTATTTTGGTACCACATACACACATTATTTGAAAATATTTCACACCTAAATATTTTTTTTCCCGACTGTACCATTTGTTTTTACACAGACTGTATAGACCAAGTTTCGACCAATCACAACAAAGCACGGTATTCAATAAATCACTAGTTGCAGGATTCCCGTACGATCGTAATGTGTATGTACATGTATGTGCGAGAAGAATCGTCTTAAATGCTAGTCTAAAATTTTCCGTGATTTAAATTCTCTAATATCATTGGAAAAGCGTTCCATATAAACACCTGAATAAGAAACAGACAGTTCACTAAATATAGCCCCTAGGTTGCTAATTATTGGTGTAGATATACCCTTTTTTAAAATTCTGGTATCAAAATCAATTTCTTATGTAGTTCATTTTTTTGTGAATTTCTTATGTATTTCTTTGTTTTTTCTTGTTGTTGAAGCATAATCAAGCAACAATGAATTAATTTCATCCAATTAAAGTGAAAGTAATCGTATTTATGAATAACATGAAAAACTCCATTTATATTGACTTGTACACATGAAACATCCATAACAATTAAAATGTAACATCCGAAACAACTTAATTTTAATAGCCAAATTAAACTATACGAAGTACTTTTAAAAAAAAATATTGTTTATGAATGCATAGAACGAAGTAAGACATATTTGAAAATAGGTGTTAAGAAAATTTGAAATATGTAACTTCAAAGAGTTTTTTGTGTAACGTCCATAACGCTTGCTTCCGAATTCCCAACAATCGTGGTTAATTAACCAATAAAATGATGAAGTTTAAGCAATGTAATTTTAGAATGTTGAACTCTCATGTTTTCTACAAACGTACAAAGACATAAACTGTAATTCCAACTTCAAATACATTTGTTTATCCATTAATTGTCTGACATCTCCTCTCAATGTAACATCTGTAACGATGGAACTGCCCATGTATACAGACACACGTTGGAGCACATTTTGGAAGTCCCGAAAGGACTCTATACACTGTAAAAAAAATATTTGTATTTTTACAGCAAATCTGCTGTCAGCAGAGTCGCCATAAAAAAAAATGTAATTTTAAAAACAATTTTGTTGTGAATTTCTCCTGCAAATAATTACGTGAGAAATACAAAATATACATCAGAAGTAACACATTTGTTCCGTTTTAACCAAATATGTAAGCTATAGAACTCTAATGATTTTTTTTTTCTTCTCTTTCTTTAATTATTAGAGGAGAAAATTACAACAAAACTGTTATTTTGAATTAAACTTTTGTATGGCGACTCTGCTGACATCACTTTTCTGTATTTTTTCTGTATTTTTTAAATTTTTTTTACAATGTACATTACTGGCCATAATTAGCCACCAACATTATTTAAAAAACTGAATAAAAATAAGCCTCTGTGTATATCATGTATATTGTCATATTTAATTCAAAGTGCTTTCGTTCATTTTTGTAACATCTGAAAGGAGAGGATTGTCCCTTTTCCTTCTTGAGGGCAGTTAATGAACGGGACAGATCATTTTTACCCAAGGGAAGGACAAAAGAAAAGCCCCCATTATATACAGCGCGTCAGCAAAAAATGTCCCTCTGATTGGGCGCTAAATATATTCTATGATAAATAATTATTGCCAATTTCATATGCATATTTTGAAAGCCCACATAATTCTGCAATACTTGTGAAAATTTCAAACGTTTCGCTTCATTGGTTTTGAATACACAGGCTCTTTTGTAAAAGTAGTCATTTTCGGCCCATTCCAAGTTTGATGAAAAGTAATACATTACAAAAATGCCATATATATTATTCTGTGCTTCACTTTTATTTCAGTTTAACAACTGTGATGTTCATGCTTTTGTTTTCAAGGAGCAATGTCAAATCTTATTGGCCATGAGTCTAGACCAGTTCGCGATTTGAGTCTTGAGAGTCGTGGAGATGTCTCCAGAGTCTCCGGAGAAGTGTGTGGAAATTGAAATAAAAGTTTAAAAAAAAAATAGTTTTTCCAGTCGCTAGCTGCAGTCAACCTGACATTGCCGATACTATTTTTTTTTTACCCAAATCGTTCGCGACTAGTTTGTGACTCCAGTCTCTGTAGTCTTGAAGATGTCGCCGAGACGTCTCCTGGGTCTCCATGGAGTCGCCCCAAAAATAAATTAATAGACTTTGAAAAAAGTGCTTGCTTGTATAAAAAAGTGGGAAAATTATTTTTAAATAATTCAAACGTGTCTGGCATTTTTTCACAGTCTTTAAATTAATTTTTTGGGGGGCGACTCCGTGGAGACCCAGCTAGACGTCGCAGCGACGTCTTCAAAACTACAGAGACTGGAGTCGCAAACTAGTCGAGACTAGATCAATAGTAGACAAAAGAGTAGGCCTATCGGTGATGTCTGGTTGTTTGCAGCTACTACTGGAAAAACATTTTTTTTTAAACTTTTATTTCAATTTCCACACACTTCCCCGGAGACTCAGGAGACATCTCTACGACTCTCGAGACTTAAATCGCGAACTAGTCTAGACTCATGGCCAGTAAGGTATGGCATTGCTCCTTGAAAACAAAAGCATAAACATCACAGTTGTTAAACTGAAATAAAAGTGAAGCGCAGAATAATGTATGGCATTTTTGTAATGTAACTTTTCATCAAACTTGGAATGGGCCAAAAATGACTACTCTTACAAAAGTCCCTGTGTATTCAAAACCAAAGAAGCGAAACGTTTGAAATTTTCACAAGAATATTATAATTATGTGGGCTTTCAAAATATGCATATGGAATTGACAATAATTCTTTATTATAGAAGTTATTTAGCGCCCAATCAGAGGGACATTTCTTGGGGGACGCACTGTATTTGGAAATTGGAATTATCAGTTTAAAAACTTTCCAAGCTGTTTTATATTTTTCCCAATAGTTTTAAAATCTTCGGTTTATACCTTTCACAAAGAAATAATGGACATAAGGTGCCAAACGAGGGCGGAGCGAGACGACTGGGCCCCAGGAAGATATTTGTATTTGTGTCGTTACTAATAGGGATATTTGCAGTAAAATCAGAGGCCATGATTATCTAACAATCATAATAAACGAGTAAAAATCGCATTTACTGCAGCAAATTACAATATATTCATGATTTATTTGTTGAAGAAAGTTGGATATTAAACCTTGTTTTTGCAATGAAGGGCGAATAAAGCATTGACAACGGCCCAAATTAAATAAAATAAATTTATCTTCTCGGAGCCCCATCGTCTTGGCACCTTATGGCAATTTTCACCATGGGTAAATAAGAAACAGCCCACTTCATCAGATTTGAAAAACATGTGAAACAGCTTCATGATTTCTCTGACTAAATTAAATAATCGAAAGTCTACAATATATATTTTTTTTTTTTTCTGGGGGGGGGGGAGGGGCTTTTTCTTCTGTTGTCCTCCCCTTGCGTAGAAAATTAATAGTGGTA
This sequence comes from Paracentrotus lividus, assembly GCA_940671915.1. Classification (NCBI taxonomy): domain Eukaryota; kingdom Metazoa; phylum Echinodermata; class Echinoidea; order Camarodonta; family Echinidae; genus Paracentrotus; species Paracentrotus lividus. Next base: position 4,247,667 of record CALNVZ010003426.1, on the reverse strand, counting down.
TTGATCTTTTGATTTGGGTATATATGTATAATGTCCTCACTTTTGTTTCTAGCACATTACGTTTACTGTTTTCCCTTTCCTTTTTTTTTTACATACACATGTATTTATTATTATTATTTTGTTACAGTAATCTTGTAAAGGACGTATCGATAATTTAGAAATACCATGGATACACATTGTGTTGAAGAAACAGCCAACCCGGTTAAAACAATTAACAAGGGGTAAGTAAAAGCAAACAATATTTGAGTTGCTGAAAAGGTCGATGAATTTTGCAATTCAAATTCATACATACAGTTGAAGAAAACCATTTTCGTATTCAATCCAATTTGCTTTTTTTTTCACTTTAGGTTCTCGTTGGGGTAATTTTTCTTCTTTTTATCGACGTCTTAAGTACTTATTTCTAAAATGAGGGTTTGGTTAAGTCTCTAGCTTGCAAGTACAGACTCCACTGCTATGTACTTGTTCACAAAGCCATGACTGGTACGGTGTCCCCGCCCCCCCCCCCTCATTATAGACCGATGTGATGAGGTAGATTTTCTAGATTAATTGTTTGTTAAATGAAAATAGTTAACCATTATCAAAATAGAATAAGTGTTTGTGTTTTTTATTTATTGTTGTATATTTTTCTCGTTATCTTTTCTTTTCTTTCGTCTTTCCTTTTTTTTAGTAGTTGTGTGGGAGCTGAGTCACGCGTGCACGGAGAAGGAATGAATATCAGAGTCCCAGTCAGTCAACACGTACAATATGCTGGAGATGATATGTATAGTGGTAAGAAATATAATAAGGGTTCCTATTCTGAACCGAAGGTTAGGTTTGCACGGAGGTTAAAGGTGGTACCTCACTTCGCGGAGACGTCACTGCGATTTGGACTTTCAGAGACGTCTCCGATAATTTTTTTCCGTCACAAATACATCTCGAAGACGTCTCGGAGACGTCTCCGCTACTGTCTCAAATCCGTCTCAATCCCGACAAAAGGATCACACACAATATCACCGCACTAATACAAATTGATTTTGAGCCTCCTGTGTAAAGTTAACCTCCAGATTCTAAAACGAAGGTCTAGGATTAATCCGGAAATCTATTTTGAAATTTTGTATACACGTAGGAGCAGTAATAAAGTCAGCACAACAACACAGGCGTGGATCCAGGGGCCGGGTGCCCTCCCCCTCCCCCCGCAAAACGAAAAAAGGGGGGGGGGAATGGACGATCGACCCGATTGACTGAACATGCCCCCTATTATAGGGCAAAAAGACCAATTCCCCCCCCCCCCCCGCCTATCGCACAGCCAGCGTGACGTGGACTTTTTTTAATGTACCTTTCTGCTCGCCCGATGTGACGGAAAAATTGGCTGTAATCTCAAATTTCAATTTGCCCCCCCCCCCCCCTCTCCCTCTCATCAAATCCTTGATCCGCCACTGAAACATGTTTTGTCAGTAGCCCCTTGCCCATTTTGGCAACTACAACTACGAGCGCCATTGACAATCCAGTCGTATAGAACATTGATCTCCATTTTTGTAGTTGTAGTTAGGAAAACATTTTTTTCGAATGACATGAACCAAACTCCTCGAGACCTTATATATAGTGTTCATGTATCTTCAGGGGAAAAGATGAAACTTTGTTTTGTTTTAAGAAAAAAAAATACCACAAAAAAAAAATAGAAACATATTGTTTTTACTTTTTCTGATATTACAATTATTTGTTCCTTTCAGACGAAGACGTTGAGGGTGAAAGTACGTGGCCTGTACCTGAACCGGAAGCTAACTTGTGTCTTCAGCAGAACAAAGATGCCGAATCTTTGGACAAAACTGCGGATAATCCAGGACAGAAGGCAGACCATAGTCAATCTATCACCGAGCATGCGGAACCAGAGGCTGGTGTCTTTCTTCAGCAGGCGCACACAGCCTCGGACAAGGATTGTACAACGTCCACCACGACCCATTATGCTTCTGATCTCTCAGAGAAGTCGAAGGTGGAAAGAGCCCAAGATGTTGGTAATTTCGAACATGGTGCCTCTATTGAAAGTGCACAATATCAGTTTCTCCAAAGACAAATTGATGAGCTTCGGTCTGAGTTTAAACATATTAAACAAGTAGATGAAAAATTGAAAAGGTTGTATAAAGGGTATTCAAAACACTGCGTTGCTGAAAATATGCGCAGACGAGAAGAAAGCAAAGATAAGGGTGAATGAGTTTGATTTAATTTCCTAAATTGATGCTAGTTTAATGGTTATACTTAACATTAAAGTGCCATAAAATGGGATAGGAAAAGATGGAATATCGTGAGCGGCAGCAAAGTAGAGAAAGAGAGCGAGAGATGAAGACAGAGATGGCTATACATGTAGCTATTTGAATGAGTGTATAGTGAGAAAATATAAGATTATGTTGGTGACTGTATCATGTTTGAATTATTTCTATGAACAGATTTTAGTCACAACTAAATTTATATTGTATTGTTGTTGATGTATGGAACATAATATCTTAACTATCAACTTTTAAATCTAGCTTTTAACGTTCCAGGGCAAGTCCAAGCTATTTGTTCCCGAGAAGGTGATTTTTCAACTTTTCGACCATTTTTGTGTCAAGTGTGTTAGTAATGTTTTAAAAGTACATATAATGTTTCATATATCACCACAAAGTGTATGAAATAAACTTAATGCAAATGAGGTCAAAAAGTCATTTCAAGGTCATATGACGTCACAAGGCTCATTAATATTCATGAAAAAATGATAAAATGCATTAAAAATCTGATTTTCAACCATCATTTCTAAAGGTTTGTTATATAGGAATACAACCAAAAAGTACATATTTTCTGTTTCAATAACATATTGGCTTCCTCTAGTGAAAATATCACAAACCTAGCACATAACTTTCCATATTTTTATTCTTAAAGTATTCATGTCTCAGTAGTAGTCTCACAAAAGTTACTGAGCTGATGTAAAATAATATAGTTTTATTACTCGCCCTCCCACCTCAAGTAATGAAACAAAATATTTACTTGTTTACAGTAATGTGTTGTATTATGGGTCTTTTGTTTTATCAGTGTGATTTTTTTTTTACACAACATGTTGCTACGCCTTGGCTACACCAAATATTAATGGAAAATATTTCATTGAATAATTGTCCCATGTGTTACTGTATGTGTTACATGTCATATTTTTTTATAAAACTTGACCTTGCCAGAAAATGTGAGGCTGTATTGACATTAAAATATGTATTTAAAAAGTTTATTACATGGTTATGTGACTATGCAAGTTTTTATCTACTTTTTAAATTCCTAGTAGCCTATCATGTGAACAAATTCAAAATTTAAAAACACCATTTTTTTTCTGGTCCCATGTGTTACGAAGGAATAAATTATCATAAATTAAATATGAATTGAGTTATTTCACTAATTGTTTATGATTTTGTTGAAGGTTCTTAGTACCTTCAAAAATATACATGTACCTAAGGATTGGGATTTCAATTTAAGATTTATCAAAAAAGCCTATTTTTGTCTCTGATGTCCCGTATGTTACATTGCAAAATAGCGTGGACTTGCCCTACAATATTTTACTGCTTTCATTATGCAGGCCTTCAAATCTGAAGAAAATATGAAGTGGGGCTTGCGGTAACTTTTTTTTTTTTTTTTTCGATTTCAAGGTTATATTAATCATAATATGAAATAACATGTTTGTTTTATTCTTCTTCTTCGTTTTGTAGATGAAAATATCGTTATAACGATATTTCTAAATGGGATTATGATCGAATGGGAGCGGAGGAGGGGAAATGTTTATATACATATATAGTGAAATGATTGACAAACACAAATAACTGTGGCAACTCCCTTTTTGATAAAATAGAGCGAAAGAAATTGGTTTATAGATAATTTTGTGATGTAGCTTGGCCCAATGACCCCCAGAGCTGTCATCTATTTAGAATTTCAGGTTGCAAAATTCTCTATAAACCAATTGCTTTCGCTATAATTATATATATATATATATATCATATAAATAAAGTACAATCTATCGCGCAATATACTGGATTATAAGTACGACAAATACTAAATTATCCCGAGTGCAGATTTGTTTCACCGAGGCCGCAGGCCAAGGTGAAATAGATCTGCACGAGGGATAAGTTAGTATTTGGAGTTCGTATAGTCCAGTAATGTTGCAAGATGGAGTGTTCACTATTTATTATAGTAAATAGACCCCTAGATCTTTGACCTTGCCTAATCTAGTTTTATCTTTGCAAAATATTTGGTGCAAATTTAGCTATTGAGACGTATTTTGTTGCTCTGCGTATCCATTGTTATGAGCTATAGTGCGCAGCATTTTACTGTCATTACGCGCTAGCGCAACAAGGTAATCGATAGAATCGATACTCTACCCATTCATTTAACACAGGCTTTACACTCCAAAAACCGACAGTTATATTGTACATATGTACAATATAACAAATTGAAAGTAGGTCACGTGGTGCTGCTCTAGCCAATCGCAACGCGTATTTTTCTACCACTATTTCCTAAATAAATATATATCAAACGCATGTTGGATTGGATTTCCACATTCTATCCTTCGCAAATCAATTGTTTTATTATGTAGATCTATATTTTTTCCAGGTATTAACATCAAATGTTATTCCTTATATTTTCTATTAAATAATTTATGGAGTAAAAGAATGGGGAGAGTATATGATATGTATATATTGAAAATTATAGCAATATTCAATGTTATTGAGTGCAAGGGTTACGAATATTACATGAGCGTGCAAGTTTAACCTTGATCTATTCAACGACGCGACAGCGGAGTTGAATAGATCAAGGTTCAACTTGCACCGAATGTAATCATTCGAACCCTTGCACGAAATAAAACATTGAATATTGCTTTTATACAACACTCGACGTCTACCGGTAGATCTACTAGATTCTAAAGGTTAAGATCTAATTTAGCCTACTAGGCTAGCCTAGACCCTCTAACGTTAGATCTAGATCTAACGTTAGATCTAGCCAGAAATTAGCTGTTCGATTTAGATCTAATCATCACTCACCAGATATCAAATGAATATGTGTTGTCCACAGTGGCGTATCTAGGGGGGGGCAAGGGGGGCACGTGCCCCGGGCGGAGCTTAGGGGGGCGCAAAAAAAGGAAAAGGGAAAAAAAGAAAGGAACAAGAAAAAAAAAAAAAAAAAGGAAAAAAAAAGGAGAAGAGAAAAAGAAGATTGATGATCCACAGTGCAAATTGGGGCCATGTTTCCTCCCATTATTAATTTTGGCGGCCCCCCCCCCCCTACATAGCACCACTAAGTTTAACTTTTTGACACCCGAAGTTTCTAGTCAATTTCTAAGTTTTGTACCTTCTTGTTTCGGTCAGTTTTGCGCGCCCTGTATTGAAGATCAAATCGGCGCCCTTAACTTCAATCAACGTCCCTCTATAAAGGTTGAGATCAATTATTGTGTGCCCTCCAAAACCAATTTGACACCCCAGGGTTTCGATTTGATTTGGAGCCCCTTTGAATAGTTTAAGATCAATATGGCGCCTCAAATTTCAAGATAAATTTTCGCCCCACCCCCCCCCTCCGCTTCAGATTAAACATAAGGTTTCCTCTAAGTAAAATTTTTTTTTTTTTTTTTTTACCTCTCCATGCTTTTTTTCGCTGCCTTTCCTCCCTTTTAATTGTTCTTACCCTTCTTCATTGTCAATTGTCTTTGTTTCTGTATTTTATGACCATTTAGTATTAAGACCTGCCCCTTGAAAGTTTATATAAGTTTAGAGCTCTAGAAATTTTCGCTCGCGCTTCGCGCTCGCATTGTATTATATGTTTCAAAATCATTTGAGGAGGACCAACAAAAAAATGTAAAATCATTATTTTTTTTTAATTGTACCTTCGTTGATAACGAAATCTGTATTCAAGATTCTTAAATGCAAGATTCGAGTAATGCAAGAACTCAAAAATTTCAGCTCGCGCTTCGCGCTCGCATTAAATTAAAATATTTGCTGAAAAAAATAAAGATTGATAAGCTACGTGTATGTATATGGACAGTAAACTTCACCCCAAGTTTGGGGACAGAATTGGAGTAGACTGGGGGGGGGGGCGCAAAGTCAAAATTTGCCCCGGGCGCACTTGATCCTAGATACGCCACTGGTTGTCCAACCTTAATTAATCATGTTAATTAATCCTCGCAGTCCAATATTGAGCATTGGGTAAAAATCCAAAACAATAAACTTGCAAATCAACACTTGTCCTCGTCTAACAGCTGAACATATATATTAGCGATCGTGTTCCGTGTATAATTGTGTGGAATTTAACTGCACTGAACTAACGTAGCTGCATGCACTGCGTCGCCCTAGGCCCTACGCGCACAAAATCGGTTTAGTACACGTAGCTATGCAGCGTATTCGCGCATGTATGTGTATGTAATTTCAGTGTGTAGATCTACGTGTCATCGATCTTTTGCAAGCCGTTGAATAGATTTTTGGATATTGCACGGGCTACGTCATCTGTTCAATAGTTCATTCCGCTGAATGTCATGTGACCCACATTCATCCAATCAGCTGTCAACAATCTTTGTGTGTGTTGTATAAATGTTTATATTGAATACTGAATATCTAAGTACGAGGAATGATGAGTGCAATATGGCGGATCCAGTAGCATTTTTATCTCAATCATAGGGGGCATGCGTCCCATGCGCCCCGCCCGGATCCGCCAGTGTGGGTGGATAATTGCCACTACATCGAACTTATTGATGATGATGATGATGATGATGACTGTGTTAAGCCTATATTTTCATTTGAATATTTTTAAACCTCATTCGGTTGACTCATGATGGTTTATCATCTGACGACGTATTTTTTCATAATCAGAATGAATGATAATAAACATATCACGTTTTAAAACCTGTTGCCCAATCATTGTTTGTTACAATCATTTAAAAAAAATTCAAACGAGAACCAATTAATTTGTTTACAAAGACACTAAAAACAAAGAAAGGGACTGAGGTGGAGAGAGGGGGATCAAAAGGGTAAGAGAGAGGGAGAGAAATAAAGGGACAGGGAAGGGAGAGAGAGAGAGATAATGCGGGGGGGGGGGTCGCATACCCGTCTTATGTTATGGTCTTATAAATTTAATGATCAAAACCTTATGCAGTTAGTGACTGTGTGCATTTTTAAAAATACACGTTTTAAAATTTTTACTTAATTTAATGAGTTTTCATACTTTTTTTTGACCGATTTTATCGTGTCAATTTTCCATAATATTGAAAATTTTGCTGAAACACATTTTCTAAATATCAGCGAAACCGATCATTAAGGCTATCACTCGTTGACATCTTCTCCGATAATTTCGATATCACTAGCTTCGTGTAACCGACATAGTAAGATTGGAGCTAACTCCGTGGTTGGCGGATAAAGATATGACTAACTTGTCCATCATGGTTTCGTAAACCGAGCCCATGCTAACGCTATAGCTACACTGACATCACTGGCGTAAATCCCGGGGGGGATGGGGGGGATACATCCCCCCCAGATTTTGAGGAGGGGGGGATGGCCTGTACAAACATCCCCCCCAGTTTTCAAGAAAGAAATGAAAAAAAAAATACACTAGATAATGTGTTATTGGTTAAAATAGCGCTTTTAATACTAAAAAATGCCTCTTTTTTACTCCAAAACCCCAAAATTTTCCTGCTCGGTCGCTATGCGACCTCGCACTAAGTAACAAACATGTAGTAACCTAGGTATAAAAAGGTTGGATCCAATGACCTTGTCTGGGGAAAAACCTTACGAAAGGGCACTGCTGGGAGAGGGTGTTGTTGACAATCAAAAACATTAATGTAGTTGTGTGCGGGCTAGGTTGTTGGAGAGCTTGGGGTCTGCAGCCCACAAAATTTTCCTAACAAAGATTGTGGATTTGTTTTCTATCGCTGTTATTTAACTCGCTGATACTAAATAGGATCTATACGCCCAAAATAATATCTCCAATTTTTAGCTTAAAAATTTTGGCTCGCGCTTCGCGCTCGCATTACTTTTTCAATTACTAAAATGAACATGAATCAAGCAGCCTTTGAAAGTATACAATTAAAGACAAATTTTCTTCGTACCTCCTCCCTCTCCGATTACATTTCTCTTCAGGTCTATGCCTCTGATTTAATTAAAATGTCACCCTATTCAGAAAATGTGCCTCTTTTCCATAGAGACCCCCATTCAAATCCTTTCCACCGAGACCCCCATTCAAATGCTTTCCACCGCCTCTACTATATGGTTTTTGTTTTGTTTTGTTTTGTTTTTTGGTTTTGTTTAGAAGCTCGCGGTTACTATAGGACCTTTAATGCACAAACATATATTTAATTTCAGCTTAAAATTTTTGGCTCGCGCTCCGCGCTCGCTGTTACTAAATAGAAACTACAATGCACATATATCTCAAACTTTTACCTTAAAATTTTCGGCTCGCGCTTCGCGCTCGCATTAGTTTTCCATTACTAAAATGAACAGTATTCAAAGCAGCCATAAGCTAAAATCATATATTCAAAGACATATTCTATTCGTACCCCCACCCTCTCAAATCCATTCATCCTGATATGGGTATTAAAAACTTGTGTCACGAGTGCTTGTGTATGTCATACAAGATAGCGACAAGTTGGCAAATTATTTCGCTCATCCCCCCCACTCCTCGACACGGATTTACGCCGCTGACTGACATAACTGATGATCTTATCTTCCCCAGATTTTGATATTCCCCGATTTTTTTTTTAATGTCAATCTTTTTTCTTTTTTTTTGTAGCCGTCGGTTGTCCAATATAATTATGAAAATTGGTCAGTAACTAAAGTCATGTGTCATTGGGAGGAGGGGGTATTTAGCATAACAAAATATTGCATAAACAAAATGCTCACTTAAACAAAGAAAATATTGAAATAAATACTAAAGAATGCATAGAAACAAACCGAATATAATCAAACTGAAAAAATCAATGGAACGTAAAACGGAAGGGAGGAAGGAACTGTATAAGCTACAACATGAAGGCATGACGAGCGAGAGATCGAAAGGGGACAAAAAGTAGGGCGAGGATTGTGAGAGAGGGAGAAATTAAAAGTGAAAGAAAGCAAAGATAAGAAATAATTTTGCTTTGTTCTGTTGGCGAGAAGAGAGAAGAAAAGAATAAAAGGGTTAGTTAGCAAAATATAAAACAGAGGAATTGACATCCCAGGTTGGGATAAAAATCATGACAAGCTTTTTACATAAGTTTCAGAGTCAACTAAATAATTGCTCAAAAAGTATTTAGTTTATTACGACGAAGGAGGAGGAAGAGAAGAAGAGAATGGATTAGAGGATGTATCCTAGATTAATATTCCCTGTAAATAAAATAACAAAATGTAGTATAAACGGAAGAGACAACACAATATTGTGCACATTATCGATCAAAAAGATCCTTCACAAAACTCTTTATTCGAAATCATGTTTTGTGTGTGCCGCAAGATGGCGGCAATCTTTAATCTAAAATGAGAAAAATCAATTTTCTTCCATCACGACACGTTCTGGCTCGTCTCGGTCTATACTACCACGCTATTTGTTCCCATGCAAGGTGGTGATTTTTCGACTTTTTGACCATTTTTTGCGTCAAGTGTGTCAGTGGGTTTGTAAGGGTATAGGCCTACATAATGTGTCATAATATCACCATAAAGGGTATGAAATGAACTTAATGCAAAGTAGGTCAACAAAATATTTCAAGGTCATGACGTCACAAGGCTCATTAATATTCATGAAAAAAATAATAAAATGCATTAAAAATGCTGTATTCAACCATTTAAAAAAGAGGTTTGTCATAGGAGTACAATCAAAAAGTATGTATTTTCTGTTTCTATAATTTTCTTGGCTAGCTCTGGTGAAAACATCACGAACGTAGCACATAGCTTTCTATATTTTTAGACTTATATTATTGAGGTCTCAGAAAATGTCTCAAAAAAGTTACTGAGCTGATATAAAATCATACATTTTTATTACTCTCCCTCCTGCCTTTAGAAATGAAACAAAATAAAATGTTTTTTACATTTGTGTTTTGTATTATGTTTCTTTTGTTTTATCAGAGAGATTTTTTAACAAAAGATGTTGCTACGCCTTGGCTACGCCAATTGTTTAATGAAAAATATTACAGGGAATAATTGTCCCGTGTGTTATCTGTCCCGTTTGTTACCTGACATATTTTTTAAAACTTAACCTTGCCAGAAAGATTGAAGTTGTATTAACGTTAAAATATGTCCTTACAATGTTTATTACATGTCTAAGTGGATAAGACTATGCAAGTTTAGATCTACTTTTTAAATTCAGAGTTAAATGACTGTGAACAATGTCAAAATTTGAAAACACCATTTTTTCTGGTTCGTTTGTTACCGACGAATAAATTATCATAAATTGATTATGAATTTAGTTATTTCAGCTATTTTTCATGTTTTTGATGAAGATTCTTAGTACCTTCAAAAATAAGGATTGAGATTTCATTTAGGATTTTTCAAACAAACCCTATTTTTTGCTCTGGATGTCCCGTTTGTTACCGCGCAAAATAGCTTGGACTTGCCCTACTATAGGCCTACTTTTTCCCCTGGACAACTCGCAGGCACCCATGATTTTTAGCAGGTTGATTAGAAAAAAGTGGGGGACACAGTATTTTTTTTCTTATATTAAAGGAGGAGTCCGGGCTGAAATTAAAAAGTTTTGTTAAGTAAAGTAAAATTTAACAGGCACAACACAGAAAATTTCATCAAAATCGGAATGAAAAATAGCAAAGTTATGCATTTTTTAGGTATTGAATTTATTTCGTAAAACAGTTCTTGGCATTGTCTCATTGTCTCATTTGAATATTTGAATATTCAAATGAGCAAAATGATGATGTCACAGTCCCCCTACTTCTTGTGTATTTTATTATATGAAATCCTATTTTTCTCATTTTTTCATATATTGCGTATTCAGAAAATCTATCCCACATACTGGAATAGGTAAAAGCACTAGTGACCTTGAACATTCCACAAGGATTAATTATCCCTGTTTTTATGTCCTTGGGGGAGAAAATCTTGATAATTGGTATTTCATACAATAAAATACAAAGAAAGTAGGGGGACTGAGACATCATCAATTTGCCAATTTGAAGAAGGCAAAAACTGTTTCCTAAAAAAATTCAAAACCTAAGAAAATTCATAACTTTGCTATTTGTGATCCGATTTTGATGAAATTTTCAGTGTTGTGCTTTTTAGATTTTACTTTATTTTTCTAATAATGCAAATCTCCAGCCCGGATGAGTCCTTTAACATTAGGCCTACATTAAATGCGCATTATAGCTGAGGGGGGGGGGGATGGGGGCGCCTGCCTAGCAGTTATGCCCCCTGAAGTACACTGAGGTATTCTAATGGCCACCCCCCCCCCCTGCATTCTTCACTCCCCTGAACCGGTATCTATATATTATGTTTGGAGGAGATGATGTTCACGCCCTATACATACAACGCTGGATAAGCCACTGTCATTCGCACATAGGCATACTTATTTATCCTTCGATTGGGCATCCATGGATTCATGCGCATTGAACATACGAGCGGACCCACCCCAAAGCAAACCAAAAATACAAAAAAATGTGCCTTCAATCGGAAATGTTTGGCCTTCAATTGCCCCCCTCCCCCCCCCCCAAAAAAAAAGGGAAAAATAAAATAAAATAAAATTGAAAAAAAAAAACACACAACAACAACAACAAACAACCAAACAAATATGGTCAACCTGGATATGATTATATTGGAAGGCTGAAATGACTTTGATGATGAGAGCAAATTGAAAGAAGGAAAAAAAAGGGGGATGTACAAAAATCGGAAATTCATGCTATAGAGGGAGACCGGGCCTCATGAAATCAAGTAGGCCTACCTCAATTCGAATCATGATAAACCATCAGCCATGGATTATTTTTGTGTGCTCAAACGCATTAATTAATTTGTTGTCATGCAGTGATAGTTTGACACAATCATGATCAGATGTATACATTTTGAATTCAGCGAAATATAATCAACATTTCTTTATTTAAGCAAACAAAAGACATGTCCTCACTCCTACGAGGCGTGTGAAGCCTATATAGTTACAATACAAGAATACTGCTTATTTGAACATGCATACTGTATAAACACAACTCAACACAGTATGCTTATCATGACACACATGACATGCAGCATAAGTTTAAAATGGTATTCAACTTTCGAATTCGAAATATTAGCTATTTAAATTCACGTTTAATTTTCTTGATTGCTTGATTGAAAGAAAGAAATAGAGAAGGAAACCGAATAGGCATCCATCACTA
>CALNVZ010003426.1:4184886-4211907 GCA_940671915.1 Paracentrotus lividus | reverse complement strand
ACCAACCGATACCTTAACCCCGAAAACTTTTGCTCTATTGTCTCCTATCTTCCCCTCCCCTGTGAGAAGGGCGCCCTCTCATGATGAGGGCACTCAGCCAAAACATTCCCAACAAACTTCCTCTTGTCTCATACCACCCTAAAACTTTTAAGTAGTGATGGAACGCGGGGACGGAGGGAGGGATTGTAGGCAAAATATTAATTCTTTATTGTAATAATAAAATTAGTGATAATTTTTATGATTTACTTCAAAAGAATGATATATTTGCCTACTTTGCTATACGACCAGCACCGATTTGTACTGGGGAGGGACAACACCTACAGTTTTAATAATAAGGATGACGCCGTAGCCATGATAGGAACAAAGAGAAAAGTTTCCTTCCATCGCAGAAACGTTCACCCATTATTTGATAAACATACATTTCCCACGGAAAGTTCCCTAAAAACATGTCCCGAAAGGCTGGTACCCTCGCATCGCGGTTTTTAGGATAAACGAGGTACCTTGGTCCTCGGGTCCGCAGCAGTTTTTTGTTTTTTTTTTTTTTTTTACTACTATCCATCTCGAGATAGTACTCCCGGTACTGGTCCGAAAATTCCATGGATATAACCAAATTGGACATTTTTCAGGAATCAAAGGATGTCTTCAACGGCGCCACATTCTGTCAGTGCGCAACGATGAAATTTGACTAAAGAGACGTAGGAAAATTCTTTAACAACCGGAAATCTGTCTGATTTTCGTTCAAAGCCTGTCGAAAGAGAAAGATGAATATCTCTATAATTCCAACCTAAGTGGCTCGTTGATTGAAGAGGAGCGAGCAATAAACTTAGCGTTTTCCCGACATATACAAATCAGGGAGAATCCTTTGGAAGATCTATCCAGACAGAACCTAGGACGGTGGTGTGAAGGAGGTAAGCTAGGACCTGAGGTCCTCGCGACCACTCAAATTAGAGACCCGGGTCTGAGTAGGACTCTTAAGAGAATAAAAAAACTAAAAGAACTGTGACAGAAGAACCGCTGAAAATGATTATCCAACAGTAAGAATTTGAAATAGCTGGGATAGCTGAATAGCTGGATAGCTGACTAGCTAATCTAAATCCCTCTGGGGTAAGCAGAGAATTACCCCCTTCGATGGAAGGATGATGAAAACGGTATGGACGGGAGAAAGGTTTCTCTCGGAACCCACAGAAAGAAAAACCGTTCGGAAGAAGGATTTTACTAGTGGGTACACCCCTACTCCCTTAAGGTCGAGAGGAGCACAATCGTCAAATCCTGTAGCTCGAATTGACTTCTTGATAACGGCTGAATATAAAAGGAAGATGTTCAGGTGTTTGAGAGTTAGCTCTAACCGCTGCTGTTATGCTAAGAACTCACACCACGGCAAGTGTTATGGTTTTTCCGTTAACCAGAGGAGAAACTATCGCAACCAAGTCCGCGGATGTGGCCGAGAGGAGTGATGATAATCGTCGACGTCCTGCCTTCTTAATTCTTCCTAGTGAAACAGGAGAATACTACCCGGAAGAACCAAGGGATTTCCGGTCAGTTCCGGAAATTGAAACGACAACCTGGGTGGTAAACCCAAACATCTCCTTTATCTAAATCCTAACCTCAGAAACGGAAGATCCTACTGACGTGAAGAAGCCAAACTGAGGAGAAGCAAACTGAGGTCGACCTTGCGACTCAGTCGCGTGAAAATCTATGAAAACAGCGACCACTCTGAAGAGAGTTACTTATACGTCGTGGAAAAAGAAAAAGGTTTAAACAAAAAAGATTTTTCCCAAAATCGGTATGTGCGAAAGCGACTGGACCGATGTTCTCGTTGTTGCATCAGAACCAGAGTTGAAAGGCTACTCTGCTCCCAGTAGTGAGAGTAAATCCTCTATGCGAACAAAATAAGACATCATCCCTCCGATGTCTGTTCCAACCTAAACTGTCGCTATCTGCAAAGGTCCTTGAAGTGAGGAAGAAACTTTCTCACCTTCAGGCTCTCCAAACGTTGTTGAGAAACAAAGTCTCGGAGATTCCAATCATCGAAGTCAAGGGGCCTCGATAATGGACTCTCCCTCCTAACTGTGAAGCATATGCGGTCAATATAATTGAAGAACGGAGGCGCTCCCATGTCTTCCCTGGGAAGTGAACTCCTTAACCGCCCAAAAAGAATATGAGGTTTAAATTCAGTAGAAAGGATTCTAGACGGAGGCGGACTAAAAATCAGACTGGAAAATCTCAAGAGCCGAACAATGAGAGATCACGTAAAAAGTCTGCCAAATTGGAACCCGGACCAATAACTTCGATAGTCAACATGACATCTTAATGTAATAACACTTAAACACCTCCTCAACGCGATCCAAGACTCTTTAAGTAGATCAGAAGTTCTACTATCTCCAAACTGGGTCTCGTCAGATGATTCACGTTGTCCGGTTGAGTCCCTAAAACGTGGGAATCAACTCTTAACTCAATCAAAAAATGATGCAGTTTAAAACTTAAAGTCTGCTGCTGGTCCTCCCAACTGAGACTACGCGTATCGAGTCTCCGCTTTAGGGAAAGGAATGTAGAAATTAGACACAATTTAGGGTAGATTGTGACTTCTTCGATTTCTTCTTTGAGCTGTGTTCCCGGACAAGGGACACGTCAAGTGGTTTGGGTGGATGACTCTTGAAGACATCCCCGGATCGAGGTTTCTCAAAGTCTAAAATGAGACCGAATCTGATTGCCGAAACGAAAATAATCGTTTGAGATCGGAAAACAAATAGTCGTTCCATCGGACCTAAATTTTCCAAACGTAGGTGGGAGGTCACCTCAGGCGTTTTCCTCCCATACTAAAAGGAATGAGAGTTCGAAGCGGATCTGAACTACTCCTATCCTGACTTCTACCCCACTGACCAGCATGATCTCCTCGACCCGACTGTTGTGATGAAGAGTGTTATGTCTGACTTCATTGTCAGACGGTTATCCAGTTCGTAGAAATGTTGACGTGAGGATTGTAGTTACACGCCAAAACGTAATAACAGACTTGGAGGTTGATATCAAACTTATCTAAACTACCCTGAAGTTCCTTGGCCGAATTCTCGGCCTCTGAAAAATCCGACTCCAACAGGATTTTGGGTCCACCGGAAAGCCAGTCCAGTAAAACGTGGGATAAGACCACCATGACCCCAAGATGTCTCAGAATCTCTTTCCTGTAGACACTGTCCTCTGGTGGGACAAAAGGCGGAGCGAAAGATCGACCGGGATGAAGATTTTTCAAGGTAAAAAATTTTTCCTTGTCGGAACTCGAACTCCAGTTCTGACCTAAACCTCCCTTCATTTAACTACGGGAGCGATCACGCCCAGTTACAAGAGAACCTTCTCTGATTATGAGATTCAATTAGTGACCCGTATTTCGTCTGTTATCTCAAACATTATTGACGATAATGTCTGAAAGAAGGGGTCCTAGTTCTCCTGAGTGAAGAATAAATCTCGCCTTAAACCTTTCCTTCATTCTTCCTAGTGAGTTTTAGGTAGAAAACTTAAGGCTCTGTATCTCATAAAATCTAATCTCGGAATCGCTGAAATCCTGAGATACTTCCGGTTTGAATCCTGCACACAGATCGTATATAGGCTAAAAGCTCGTATTCTTCTCGGACAAACTCCGTTGAGCCGAACTGAGTAGTGAACTTCTTCTTCTGAAGAACAAAACGGACCTCTATCAGATAGACGGCCTAAAACGTCGCAGTTACGATAATCAACATCATCGAAGCGTGATCTGAATATCCTTGCAAGGGTGGAGCGATGATCTGTATCAAACACCACCCCCCCTTTTTCTTTAAGATAGAGAAATCTAAAATTTTCTCAATGCGGATTCGTGAGAACCGAACTCCGAGGAGGAAGAGGTTAACTCCCTCAATCTAGTGCGTAGACTTTTAGTCTCCGATGGAAATCCCTACCACGGAGTGGTCGGAGTGACGCGACTCTGAAGGAAGAACTGCTGCGACGTCTGCTCCGAAACATTATCGTCCCGGTAATTACGACATTGTAGGAATTAACCCATTCCGAGCGGCTCGGTACCAATCCTGAGTCCCCTCGGTGGGTCTCGAAATCGCTTCCGAACTCGCAAGGAGAGCTTGTATTTCCGTCCTAAACTTGCGAAATAGATCTCCTCGGGGAAGAACTCGAACCATCAAGTCTTCTAGATAGTGCTCTACCATATTTAAAAACAGGTCGATATTGAAGAAATAGACCGAGAAGGGAATATCGATAGCCTTGAAGAAGAAATAAATTTTCTAAACACCATAATATTCCGTGAAGGAAGATTTTCCGACAAAATGGTAGATTGACCACCCTCCTGACTCATCAACTTCTGGATCGAAGTCAAGTCAAGGTGACCTAGTCAAGGAATAGGAGACCATCCCATCCCAAGCCGTTCATATCGCAATCAATTTGTGGCGAGCGATATGACATGATAGTGTAGAATGATCCTTCCATTAAGGAAAAAGTGATATGAGGTTCTCGTATAATTTCACCGGAGAAAGTGGGACTGGACGTGGACTCGACGAAAAGTCCCCACTTCTGCATCCTTGTGAGTGGTAGTGAACTCCGACTTTGATCACGATCAAATAACTACGATGGTATCTGACTTGATTATTTCCCATAACCAAACCAACATGATCATTCTGTCTACAAATGAATCTGTCGGGATTGATTTACCAGGGCAGGAACCATGGGAAATCGAGATGTAGAGAACATCGATTCTGACATGATATATTCAACAGAGATCGATTTAGGTGAGATCGATTAATTATAATCGATTGTTTCATGATCGATTCCTCAGAGATCGATTTGGCGGGATCGATTCAAATTTGATCGATTTGGCGTGATCGATTCATCTGTGATCGATTATGTTTGTAATCGATTCAATCGTGATCGATTATGTTGTGATCGATTCAAACTGTAATCGATTATGTTGTGATCGATTCAGTCGTGTGATCGATTATGTTGTAATCGATTCAATCGTGATCGATTATGTTGTAATCGATTCAAGCTGTAATCGATTATGTTGTGATCGATTCAACTGTGATCGATTATGAAGTGATCGATCGATCGATAATGTTCATGATCGATTGATGTAGCGATTTACCTAACGATATCGATAACGATACCGATACTGGCTATCGATACTAGACCGATCTCAGGTGGCAAGCCAACCTTCGATCGATCTCGATCATGTTGGAAAGACTCCACGATCGATCCTACAACTTCCACTAGATCAATGTCAACACATGATCGTAAACGAAGTTGCCCTCCTCGATCCCTCACCAAGATCGATTTGGGGTGCGTCGGGGGATAGGCCGACGATAGGCGACTGAACCCGTCCCCAGGAGTTCACTTACGTGACTCCCACACGACGACTTTCCGGGGCTCGCGGTACCGTAAGTTGTGGACTTACCAACTGCCACCGGCCCATACTCGCCCCCGGGCGGGGTTGTGAATCCCGACTTACTTTCGGTGAAAACAGATGTGAACAGCTTTCGTTCCCCGTCTAACTGCTCCGCGGCCTCTAATAAGATATGCAGAGAATCCGGACTTCGTGCCTTCCTGGTAGATGAGACTCTCCGATGAGTCGGCGATGTTTGAAGTCTCCGAGATACAAGAATGGATGATGGTCTTCTTCCCTCTGAATAAGAAAACACTCTGCAATATATGAAAAGAAAAGACACTTATACAAAGGAGTTTAGACTCTGCCCTGGGACAGGAAGGGTCACAAAGGCCTACCCCACCAACAAAGGCTTCACTAAACTGGGTGAAATGAAGCCGGAACGGGAGAACAAAGGCCCGCACCACAAGGGTGTAATATAAACACACGTACGTAATGAAATGTCAAAAAGCTAGGGAGAAGGCGCCGTAAACCCAACAGAATTACTCAAAAACGGCCCTCAAATTACTCCCAATTAATAGGAAACCACGACCTAGACATTAGCTAGGACAACTAAGAGCAAGACCCCACAAATTAGCATCAAAAAGTTCACTAAAAAGTGAAAAACAAACCCATTTGCGGAGCAAATTCTCGAGGTTACTCGCTCGGCGGCAGCCGATGAGAAAAGAGGAAGTTTGTTGGAATGTTTTGGGAGTGCCCTCATCATGAGAGGGCGCCCTTCTCACAGGGGAGGGGAAGATAGGAGACAATAGAGCAAAGTTTTCGGGGTTAAAGTATCGGTTGGTTGGGCGATTCGAGGACGAATAGCAAAGTAGGCAAATATATCATTCTTTTGAAGTAAATCAGCTAGTTGTGGTGTGCAGTTGATCAATTTGCGAAACGTAAATGCTTTTGGGCGATTCGAGGACGAATAGCAAAGTAGGCAAATATATAATTCTTTATTGTAAATAATAAAATTAGTGATAATTTTTATGATTTCCATACCGTAACACTATAACAGTCAGTATTTATTGACTTGTTTCGCCACGGTCCTCGTCTTAAAATGCTACAAATAAAAATATTCTAACAATGTAGAAGCATATTATTAACTGTATGACATTGCTTCATTTTTATTTCTGTTTTAAAATCATTCACATAAACTTAATAACGATAAAATAAAAGTTCTGACACACAAGTAGATTCATATAAATGTGTCGGTGTGTACGCACGGCGTGCCTTGTGTTTACTTCACCAAGACCGAATTCCCGTTTGTGACGTCGACGGAGAGAACACTAGTGTTAGTACGCATCCCCGGGGAGCGAACTCGGAAAATATGGGTAGGGGTACATCGTTAAAATTCACTATTCTGAACTTATTTTGGGGGTTTAAACGCCACTCGGTATTTTTGGTGGGTTGTAAGGATGCTATTAATATAAATATCTCAATATTTGGGATCGTCTTCTTAATTCAACTTTATGGAACTCACACTCAACAAAGATTACATTCCAGTAAATGACAAGTTAGTGATCGATTTGGAATTGGTCTTGCTAGTACTATCAGAGAGTTGGTGATATTGCATTAAAAAAAAAAAAAATTTTTTTTTTGGGGGGGGGGCATAATCAAAATATGTTGTCATTTACAACATATACAATGCATTGTTATCCATAATTTGTGTCAAGTCAGAAGTTATGTTGTCTATTTTATTGTGAATGTATTATTTTGGGTCGTCTTTTCAATAAAAATATGAAAATAAAAAATGGAAAAAAGACGACAAAAAAACAAAAAACAAACAAGGCCCTGCATTTATACAGTTTCTTGGCATCATACCCTATCAATTAGTTCTGCATGGAACAGTTTAATAGAACTTGAAAAGGGTTGTCGAATAGCACTGACTATTGTCTTCTATCTTTGATCTATACAGGCTTCCAAGAGTGATAAGACTGTGGTTGCTTTCCTCATCATGCCAACAAAGACAAACAACTTCAACGTAGAATCCTTGAGAGGGCAGGCTATATGTAAACAACTCAAAGAGACTTCAGCAGAACTACAGACTAAGATGGGTCAGAGACTCTTTGAGACTGCTCTCAGGTTTGTTATACAGACTTGTTCATCTATTCAAATGAAGACCGTGTGATAAGGCGATGATGATGATGATGGTGGTGATGGTGTTGTTGATGATGATGATGATGATGATGATGATGATGATGATGATGATGATGGTGGTGATGGTGGTGGTGTTGTGGGATGATGATGATGATAGTGATGATGATGGTGATGATGATGATGATATTGATGATCTTGAAGGGGTTAATGAGTTTGATGATGGTGGGTATGATGATGGTATTGATTGAGAGACTCTTTGAGACAGCTCTCAGGTTTGTTGCCACATTCCATATATTACAGTCCACTCCAGTTATAGTGAGGTGCTCAGGACTGAGTCATATTAACCTGTTTCATGAAATCTTGTTATCATGAAAAATCGCACACATACAAGAGAAATCACCTTATTATAACGGCAGGGGACTGTTTATGATGTTACATTATTATCTTAGAACTGCATTATATTTTTTGTATGTGTCACTTGTTCTCTTAATTTTCTTATGACTTGTGTCCATCTTTCCTACTCCCATTTTGAGTTTGTTCTTGTGCCTATTTCTTCTCTCTATGTGCATTTCTTTTTCATGCCTTTTACCTTTGTTCCACTCTTTTTGTATCAATATCTCTTGTTGTTAGTCATATCATCAATATCTCGTTACATTGTTTTCATAGAGGTGAAATCATCAAACCTGAGAACCTATTACAAGCTGAAGATCTAGTCAAGTTGAAGCGTTGTATCTATGCCAGCCAGCGTCCTAACCTACCTCCTATCTGTACCCATAATGTGATTGATGATCATCAGGATCCTGTACTCTGTAACCTTCGTCGTCTCAACATGTTCAACGATCGCAATGATCGGGTCAAGGTAAGCAGATTATTGCCCACAAACACAGATTAATAATAATAATAATGGCTGGTATTCTCAAAGGGTGACTAAAGTTAGTAGGCCTACTAAATAGGTATTTAGTAGGCCTTTCTATTGTTTTGAACAATAAGGTAACGTATTTAGTAGGCCTGTTAAGTTTAGTCGCCGTTCGAGAATACCGGCCAGTATTATTATAATGCACTTTTCCCATAGCATATATTATAATAAGATATAGCAAGATTATAATGACAATTCTCTTCAAAGGTTTAGGGAGCATTTCATCAACATTTATTGTCTGACAACCTGTCAGATCTGACATCTTTACTTGATTTTGATTGGCTAAGAAACATTGTTACTAAGGCAAGTGTCAGGTAAAATGGGTCTCGTCGGATAAAACTTCCGACAAGTCCTTTCATGAAAAATTAACAATGAGTTACAAAGGCTTGAGAATGGTATTACAAAATTGAGATCCTTAATTTTGTGAATATTCCCCAAATGGCATATTACCATAATGTGAGGTGCTATACAAGGACAAAGATTGTTTTCCCATGAGACATTACATGAACAAGTATGTTGTAAAATTAAATAAAAACTGATGGCTAAAATTTTAATATTTTGTCCATTCCTCTCTGTATAGGTCATCTTCCATCCAGAGTTTCTCTCCTCTACCAATCCACTGTTTGCTTGTGATTATGAAGAGTTTGTGAGAGGATGTCATCTGGGTGTCTTTCCATCCTACTATGAACCTTGGGGTTATACACCAGGTAATATTAACTCGTTAAGTGCCGGATCCTTGATACGTAGCCTACTATTAGGTGCCATACTCATGGTTGCTAGCGGGGCGGGGCGGTATGGCACTGAAGGTGTTAAAGATTATCAACCGTTCGTATGTGATTATGAGGAGTTTGTACAGGGATGTCAATCATCTGGGCGTATTTCCTTCCTGCTACAACCCTTGGAGCTTTACACCTGTTAACCACATCCCGGTAGGGAGATATGAAGCTTTATTCCAAATCCCTATTGGTAAAACTTTGATTTTGATTGGCTGTTAAAAAACATTACCATGGCAGTCACCATTTATAGTAAAGTCACTAAACTAGCTACTGTTTGTGCAACGGCACCTAGAAGGTATGAAATACCCTTTGGATGAAGATAAGGTTATTGATATCAGACTGTTGTATGGGTTGGTAATTGTAATTCAAAAAATTATACCTGGCCCCATAAAGGGTTGCTATAGTATAACTTTGCTCAGCAGATTGAAAATGGTATATTTCATAAAACTTTAGCAAATTTTAATGGCAAAGTTACTTAGTAACTCTTTTTGCAACAGGGCCGTAGTCATGTAAGTCAACATTTTGAGAGCAGCTATGACAAAATGCACATTTTATTATCACTCTCCTTCTCTTACAGCTGAATGTACTGTGATGGGTATACCTAGTGTAACCACCAACCTTTCTGGATTTGGACTGTTTATGGGTGAACATGTAGCTGATCCTACCTCCTATGGTATCTACATTGTAGATAGAAGGTTCAAGAGCGGAGAGGAATCTATACAGCAGCTAGCTGGGGTAAGCTCAAATAATACAAATAAAATATGACTTTACAGAAAGGTAAAGCTAAATAGATTACAAATATTAAGGTACAAACAAAAGTTCACTTGTTACTAAATGCACTAAATCAGATAAAAACATATTTTTTCAGCATGTCACCAAATTGCTCTAGTGATCAGGACATCACATGTACAGGGTCAAATTTGTTGGTAAGGTGACTTCAATATGTTATATTGTTTATTTGAATTATGAATTTAAATATGTCTTTTGAAAGGACGAGAAATGAATGGAACTGAAATGAAACTGAAACTTCATTGTATGTGAACAAAATGATAATAATACAATTATACCTGCACTGGACATAATAAATTTCAATGGAAAATTTGAGTTATATCTATCTTATTTTTTTGCTTGCAGTACATGTTTGATTTTACGAGGTTGAATAGAAGACAACGCATCCTACAACGTAACCGTACAGAGAGATTGAGTGAACTCTTAGACTGGAAGAACTTAGGAGTGGTATGCTACATTTTCTTTATCTTTCCGTTGATGCCCATAGTGATGATAATGATAAATGATAATAATAATATGGAGTTTTTTTAATCATGTCGACGTGAATGTGAACGATTTTCTAGATTTAATGAATGGAAGCTCTTGATAAATAATTATAATAATCTTCAGGCGTGATGCTTATATCTCTCGTAGCTTCTGGGTCCAGTTGGCCGGGTGAATTGAGAACGATGAGACCAGCTAGTTAAAGTTCATAATGCAGCCTGTCAACTGGAACCAGAAGCTATGAAAGCTTTGAGCATCAAGTGTGAAATGTCACCATTATTATTATGTTCTGTATCCAAAGGCTTCTGTTCCTTACATCTAGTACCTCGCTCATGTTCATATAGATATGATCATGAAACTCTCTAACGTCTTTTATATTTAATATATTATTACCCTGTTTATTGGATTCAGTTCCATAGCTTTGCTGGCAGCCATTTTAAAGGCACACATACAAAAACCTTAGTAATGATGCATTTCTGCAACATATAAATTATCATATTAGAAATCCCTTCAGCTGTCAACAAATTCTTTGCTCCGGAATCACTTTACATGGTCCTTAACATCCCAGTGTGATTCATCAGTCAATATGGCCTTTTTAAACATCTGCTTACAAAATAGACACTGAGAGTAGAATTTAGCATAAATTGTAAGAAGCTGTATTTAAATATAAAATGAGAATAGACTTTAACTATTGCAAAATCATGAACAGCATATATTACCATGTGGATCTGTATGTGTTAGGTATTGAAGAAAGAGAGAGAAAGAGATTGAGGGAGAATGAATTGAATAGTTTCAGTAATTAGAGCACTAAGTATAGTTGACACTTTTTTTACCCTTTCAGTACTACCGTAAAGCCCGCTATGTTGCTCTCAACAAGACGCACCCAGAATTATTTCAGGAATCGGAAAATGGAGACGAAAGAACCGTAAGTTGTCTTAGTTTGCTGACCTATATCTTGAACCTTGCTAAGGCCGGGATTACATATCAATCCAAGGCACACACGGCAAGTAAATAAGAGCTGTTATGGCCGTGTTCATACCAACTACTCTGAAAATGAATACCCGTAAATTGATTGGACAAACCTTGCATCATATAGCAAAAACTGGACTGAATTAATTTTAAATTTTTTAAGATTTCATAATGTCATTTAATTATCACTTTATTTTGGCTTGATGGATGATTATTCACACTAGACAGCAACAGGTGTGTGAAATAAGTGCCCATGACATTTGTTCCAGCGACAATTGCTCTGCTATACGTGTTTGTAAATTCCACATACTAAACGACTGACAAACTTCAATCCTGAACTTAGGCACTAAACCCTACCCTAAACCTCACCCTTCCACACATAAAACCCCATTGCAACTCTAACCCTAAACATACATGTATATCTTTATGGACAAAATAAAGCCAGGAGCAATTGTCACAGGGGCAAATGTTGTCATTGCAGATTAATCAGCACTTGCAGTTGTAACATGCTAAGGGTATTGTTGTTTTGTGTATTTTATTTTATTTTTTTTTAACTGTTCTACATGTTTCTGTTAAAGTAACTCCTGTAGCCAGGAACTCGGAAAGCAGCTTTCAAAGCTGATCAACACACATGTATAACTCCCTGTTAATTGTTTGTTTCATATCAGATGTTCCGCTACCCTAGAGCAGCTTCAGCCCCTCCATCACCAAACAGCTCCCGTGCATCCACCCCCATCCCTAGCAACGATGATGACGACGAAGACGAGGATGATGACGATGACCAAGATGAAGAGCATTAGCCACAAGGAAGACTCAAAATATATTCACTGTATGGACCATAGTATATCTGAGACTCTGGTTAAAGGCTGTGGTAGGTGCTAACATGAAATGCTACATGTGGGACTGATCAGACTCAACGTGTCCTGTGTATTATTTGAGACCTTGTTGTGTGTCATTATCAAATTTCTCAACAACAATAAAACAAACCCACAAATTATAGGCCTATGATTGTGAAATCTTGATGATAAAATAAAAAATAAAATTTACGATATACATGTATGAAATCATGTAGATATTGAAAAAGCCCACCAAATCAAAATATAATTATACAAGCTTTATTCATGTGCTCTGGATATTCATGTGCTATTCATGGAGAGGAGAAAAATCTGAAATCATCTGGACCTACCCTATGGGTATAATGGACCAGTCTAAATTGTATTCAGATCTGGAATATTACATACACATGTAAGACTCTTCCACTTTGTGTGAGGGTGTTTTTTTTAATGTATTGCTAGAGGAGATTAGTGCATGTTGAGTGAACATTTTCATTTAAGTGTAAAGGCCAGCACAAAGCACTCATTATAGCACTCACAAAGGCTATAACAATTTAATCTGCACAATATTCTGACTTTAACCCTCTCATTACCATTATCGCCTTTTGGCACCATAGAACAATGGTGACAAGGGAAACTGATTTTACTGCTATTTTGCAAGGAAGCGCCCTCTGTAGTTGAGTTATGCACCGTTGGAAAGCTGGGAACAGTAGTTTTTCGCATGGATGCAAACACTAGGGGTATTGTTCGAGTTATCTTTTTGAAAATTTGAAATGAAGTTAGAGAATCCATTTTTTTTTTTAAAGTGCCTGGTAACAAAAGGGTTAATGATAATGAAAAGAGGTACATGTATAGAGATACATGTAGATGATACTAGATTTCTGAAATCCCTATGTCTGGTATCATGACTTTTGTCAAGATCATGTCCTATTATTCATTTGTTTAATGAGTCATCTGAAAATATGTTTTTAGAAATTGCATGACTATATTAAAATGGTATGTTGTATGTACTATGATCTATGTGAAATGCTGCATTAATATGATGCAGGTTTATTGTAGGAATTTGATTATTTTGTAATTGTTTTTAGTTTTTATGGCGCCATCATTCATATTATAAATAAATATACCATGTTGTTTTAGGGATGTCAACAGAGATACAGAGTGATTGAATGTTGAGTCAGGGCTTGGTTATTATTCAGATTTAAAACTGTATGTATGTTTATATTGAAAGATAAAAATTGTAGGGTGGTGGATCGAGCACCTTACCTGCAAAAAAAGAGAAAATTCCTGAATCACCAACAACAAAAACTGACAGTGATCGAATTATCTCTAGAATTCTTATATTTTTTGTTAAAATCCTTTTGTGACCCGTAAAGAGGTACAGTTGATTGTTAGAATTCAATACTAAGATAATATAAGTAGATTTCTTGAATACGCAATCACTTATTGTAATTACCGTGCAAAGCTTGAAATGACAGCATGATTCATCAAGCAATCAATGGCGAGTGTTGCCCATGAACCACTTCTTGCAGTCTTTTTGTAACCTTTCTTCAACTTGCTATCATGTCAGAAATCTTTTACTTGTTTGGGGTTTTTTTTTTCAACTTTTTTACAAAAACTTACCTACCAGGTACTCTAAACAGCATTATGATATTCATATACCAAAGCACAAAAATACCTTGTACTCTTACAAGATGTAAATATTTGATGTAATAATGATAACATTGTTTTAATTACAGAGGATATTATTTTCATATCTTAGTAACTGCTCTCCCAGGAGGCCCTGCATAACCTGATATCATATCATTACCCCTTGCGCCATGCTAGAAGGCAGGTAAGGTATTAGTTTTGTAAATGTTTGATATGGCTTGGCCTGGAATCGAACCCTTGGGCTTTCCATCCACAAACCTTGACCTCAAATCCAATAGGCAAGGCAAGCTACATGTACCTCCTGCCGCTTTGATGACGTTGTCACATTGAAGTCATTCTCAAAACTTCCTTGCCCGTTTTTTAAAGCTGTGGTTTACTTTTGATAATTAAAAAAAAATATATATCTTTCACATTTTTAATTTACTTTGGGGTAGAACGAATGCTTATGATAAAACACATATCACTTAAACATGTACATGTATCAATTTAACAAAAATATATGATTTGATGTACTTAACAGAACAATTATAAATGATTTGAATTGCTAGCTCATGTTCAAATGGGACCTGAGTATACTGAGTTCAGTGAGTTTTTATTTTTTGTATTACCCTTTATGATATACAATATGCATGTGTCTACAGGAAAATGTCACGAGTTTATTCAGAGCAGATTTCCTGCATTTCCTTGCATTTTAATGAAAATTTATTCTTATTATCCACGTTTTGAACAGATTTGAACACATTTTTTTGCAGTACGTTAAATGACATTTATCAGGTTGAGATTGATTTTGATTAACTACATGTTTCTTTACTTTTAATTGAAGGTAAGTGGTTTTATGTTTTTACATTTAATGGATTCCTGTATCTCACAGAGCATATG
Source organism: Paracentrotus lividus (assembly GCA_940671915.1). Lineage (NCBI taxonomy): Eukaryota > Metazoa > Echinodermata > Echinoidea > Camarodonta > Echinidae > Paracentrotus > Paracentrotus lividus. Next base: position 4,197,120 of record CALNVZ010003426.1, on the reverse strand, counting down.
CAGTAAATTAGCAGCTTAGCAGATTTTATTTTATTAAAAACTCATATTAAGGTGGTGGAACAGTTAATGAGTATGAACCAAAGATATGTCAAATAAACCTATGATTAATGATTGCTTTTGATGCAAGTATATTTTGATGGGCTGAATATGAAATTATAGGTGTATCCTTATGATAATGTGGCATTCAATTATCATTAGCGTTATGTCACTTCCTTGAATTTTAAATTTTATCATATCCATGCTTTCCAATCCTTTGATTTCTTTGCATTAATTTCTCCTTGAAGCATCCTGCGTGCACAGGAGACTCTTTATCTACAGTGGAGAGTTGAGTAGAAACAAATGTCAGCACTGGAAATACACTACTACCATTTTACATACAAAATATTGTATATTAATATTTCCTAGATTTAGAGTTTCAGAGGCGACAATATTTTTGGATGTCCTTCAAGGTTGTCTCTAAGAGCCAAAATATCATGATATTCTATTTTTAATATCGTTGGTTGAGAGCCACAGGGGCGTTATTGCATCTTAAAGATGTTCCGTTGAGAATCATAAGGGCGTTCCTGCTGTACAAAGTCAATGGTAATAGCGCCCTTCTGGTTCTTAGCCGACGATATGTATGTCTATGGATAATTTGATATACACACTGCATTAGAAATATTGACGCTCATACATGTATCATTATATTTGTTTGTTTGTTTCTCACAAAAGATTCTCTGGCGACAATTGCTCCTAGTTTTCTTTCGCTTAAGATGTAGGGTAAGGGTTAGGGTTGCATTTGGTGTAGTGTCAAGTCCAGACCTGAAGTAATGTATTTGATTAGTGTTATGGATTTGCTGTGGAGGTTATACCACTGAAGCACATGTCAATACATCCCTATTTTTTTACTGAATTATTCTGTTTTGCTGTTGAATACATATACAATAAGATTATTAACATGTGAGCATGATCATCAGTGCATGTAAATGTTTTCAGACTAGAAAAAGTTGATGAAAACGATAGTTATTGTATAGGAGGTTTTAGTCATTTGTATTTGAAGAAAATAAATTGTTTGTCATTTTCTATTTGCAGTCAGAAAGATTTGAAATCGTTTTCTCAGTAATAGCAGCATGTATCAAAACAGAATGATGGACTTGGCAAATAATCAAACAAGTCGTGAGGATATTTTTGCTGTGAAGTTGTCTCTCAAACTAGGGTTGATTGTGATAGATAGACATGTACATGCATAATAATAAATCAACTCTATTTTCATTTTGTACATTAGACTTCCATTATAAAGAGCACTGATATATTAAACTTTGTTATATTAACGAGGTGATTGTCCCAGGTAACAATATCTAACATTTGCACTTGTGTAACTATGTGACCATGTATATGCGAGATTTCATTTTAGGGATTTAACTTGTTTCTACAAAGCAGCTCATTATAATATGAGTAAACTGTATTTGGTGCTTTGCTGTTTGGACACTGAAATTCATCTGGGTATAACTAGCACCCTAACCATTTCAAAATATAAAATATAATGATACATTGTATTGCAAATGTATACACAATGCTGAGTATTAAGGTTAAAGAATGTTGTTCTTTGAATTACAATGTATATCATAATTGCTGTGAGGAACATAATGGAGAGAGAAATAAAGAAATATATTATATATATTAAACAAGCAAACTGGAGTTCAATAATAAAGGTTTATGTTGTATATTCGTAAGACACAGTGGAAATCTGTTCTGATATTAGTGTTTGCTATAAAAAACTTCCGTTATGATTATGTTCCCCTGTTTTGATCAATGATACAGTGGTAAGAAGATTTAATTTAACTCTTTGGCTGCCACAAGTGTGACTGTATTCACAATCATACTTATTAATTATACAATAGTAATAATTCATTTTCTCTATAATGGTTGGGCAAGATAATTTGAACATCAATGATATTGCTAGTACCGTGTCTGTAGATTAGTTCCTAGTACAGTACCACCTGAGATCAACGTCACCGACGATTGCAATCAAATGACATCATCCCTATACACTTTGTGTACAACTGCACTCAATCGATTGCAATCAGCTGTGATATTGATTTCAGGTGGTACTGTAGTTTATACCACGCAAAAAATTATAATAATTAAAGAGAAAAGTCAACTTATTTATGCTGAAAATTAATGTGACGTGCAAAGGGTTAACAAGGAAATTACATTTGATCCATTCAGCCAACCTAACCCAAGTTGATTCTTTTGGGACTGCAGAACAATAAGACTTATGAAGGGTTAAAATGAAGTGTCTTTACTAAGACTTATTAAAATACATGTTTGGACATTTTCGTGGGAGGGAGGGGGATAGGCAGAGATCCTTATTTGAAAAGTAATATCCGGACTGTATCTCAAGTACTATTCCTGTTAAGAAGTGATTAGAGAATTTCAAACGATTATATTACAGCATGCAACAAACTGCCCTAGACTAAATCAACATCAAAGGCCTAATATGACAATCAAGATTACCAGTACAGTTTCCTCCCATTATACAGAAACAAGATTTTGCTACAAGGGAGATCTCCAAGTCCCAATTTCAAACATGATCACATGTGACTATATGAATATGCATGTAGCAAGATTTCATTATACCAACGTAATCGGACTGTTGAATAGCGCTGAATATTCCAATTATTAAACAATTGTTACACTGTCAAAGTTTTGGCTATTATTAGAACTTTCTGACACAATTCTCTTTTCATTTCAACATGAATTCTGTGTAAGCCACTATTTTCACAAGTTTGTACTACTTTGGGAAATTTGCGAGAAGATAATTTTTATGTTATTTTATGTTTTCATTATAGCCTTGTTACGTTGAAGTGGAAATCTTCACGTAGATGGACTTGCAAAATTTGTGGAAATAAAACCACGGCAAATATAACAACTTTTTATTCACGACCTTTCTCATCTGACCACGTACCGCTTTCAAATATTCACTCGTACATTTTAAATTTCCCTATTTTTCACAAAACTCTTTGTATTGAAAAGGTGGCTTTACCTTTTAAAGATCAAACAGTAACATACTTTATAATCGTGTTGGAAGTAATCCTATTAAAGAGATTATGATAGTAGGTACATATTCCTGCAAAATAGAACAAATCCTGAAAGTAGATAAAAAAGACCTACGTAATCATAATTGATCAGAAATTAATTCTTTTCTAGCAAGTCTTCTTTGTCTGCAATCACAACTGACCTTAGCATATCTTTCTGTAGTCTTGATTCAGGACTCTTTTTATGAATTATATGTTCCCCAAGTTGCTAAACTCAGTGTGCCATCAATATAAGGGGAGCACTGGCGTAGCACATCCCCCCCCTACCCCCACTAACAAAAGAATTCGGCATCCCGCTCTAACGATTATGAATACTTCATCCCCCCCCCCCCCCCCCCCCCACTCACAAAAGAAAGGAATTTGTGTTTAGGAGAATATAGAATTCATAAATAGTGCAGAATCTGGACTAATCTTTCTTGAGAAGGGGATTTTCCCCTCTCTCAATGTATTGCTAAGCCAATCTGAAGACGCATATAAAGCAGAAAAATTAGATTATGATATTAGGGAAAGATGAATAATAGTCATGAATTTTTAACTGGTTCAAGACTAAGGTAAATGTAGCTTGGCATGAGAAACCTATGCTGTACTGGGAACAGTATTTGTTTTGGAAAGCCAAATAGGATCTCCATGAAAAAAATGTTTAAATCATGGATGGAGCTACATGTACATGTAGCCTAAAAAAAGAAGACTAGTATAAATAAATGAATAAAGCCTTTATACAATGTAGGATAGAGTGAGTATTTGAAGGTTAAATAAAGACATTTGTATCAATGTTATTTCAATCATTCAATATTTTTTTTTTCATACAGAAATAAGTGAAATATGGTCAAAAATGTATTCTACATCTTTGTTCCAATATGGGGCAAAAAAGCTTCTAAATTCTCTATTACTCTCCTAATGATATAATGAATACATGATGACGCATTCTCCATTTAAACATTGATATATTTTCATTTATTGTTCTTCATTCAATATTCAGGAAAAAGATAATATACATGGCCATTATTTTGTTTACATTTCTTCAGTTGAAAGAAATGTACATAAACTGTGTCCTACATGTCCACACACTCATTTCATTAAAATGATAATTTGCTTTCACAGTCTACTCTCATTAAGGCACAAGAACAAACAGGAAATTTAACTGTGTTTCTACATGTCTAAATTGCAAATAATTATGTGAACATTATTTTGTCTAGGTGCCTATGTCTTCAGTCTAATGGCATTTCATTATACAGTGCATCCCAGAAAATAGTAAACCCAACTTTGAGAGCCACATGTTAAAATTTTATAGCTCATGTAAACTTGATATTTATTTCATGATAAAGAGTAACTCATTTTCTGTTCAATGATACTAAACTTATACCTGTGTTGTGATGGATGGCTGAGCGCTTGGCCTTTGAAAAACAAGCATCAAAATTCAAATGTTCCCAGTTTGAGGAGAAGCAGCCCTTACATTTTCAATAGACCAAGAAATCCATCGTCCCTTATGAATGGACTTGGGAAGGCTGACTTCACACAAAGAATCAATGATCAGACAGTAAGAATTGCTTCTGATAAAACTAGGAACAATTTGTTTTTGACCAATTTTTTTAGAACTCGAGTGGTCAGTCATTCTTGACAGTATACAGGTATGATTTTGGTATCACTGGATAGAATATGAGTTACTCTTTGATATGATATAAAAAAGAATGACACTTAAGTAATACAATTTTAATACGAGGCTCTCAAAGTTGGGTTTACTTTTATCGAGCCCTTTGATATAACAGTAGTGGATAGATATAAGACAGAATAGAACAGAATAGAACATTCACATGACCCACAGACTCAAAACCAGCAAATAAGTCGCCAGGATTCATATTTTAGTTTTATGTGTTCTTTGAAACTAGAGATTCCAAGTTTTACAATGATATCAAACACTTGTAGTTTACTAAACCAAGTTGAATATCACATTTGAAGAAAAGCTATCAATGCTTTCCTATACAGGCAAGCCTGCTTCTCTATATAGTCATTTGATCTGTTTAGTGCCATTTGTGGCATGAAGGTTTTTCAGTGGCAAGTACACCATCTTCAATCAAAATTAATGCCCCAAATTAATTAATGCATTTTTTATTTACATAAAACTTTTACAAATTTCAAGTGCTCACAAATGTTTGAACTTCTGGTTTTACTGCAATTGGAGCAAATCCATTAATACTGACATAAATGATCGCATTACTTACAATTCAAGGAATAACTTGATTTAGATTTTGTAATACATCCATAACTACACTGGTAAACAACATCCAATCTTCTAACTGAAGACAGAATTCTAATAATACAAGGAGTATTTATCAATTGGTGAACAACACTTTTTTCCAAGTTCTCCCAACATTTCTCCGTTTAATAAAAACATTTTACTTGCATGTCACTGTTTGTCTCAAAGAAACCCTTCACTTTCCAGGAAAAATTTTTTTTTAATTTATTTTAGTGCTGGGACACATTGCACAAAACAAACACCAAAAACAAAAACAAAAAATTGTAAGAGAGACATTTATCTGTTGATGACTGTATGTTTATAATAAGATTCACCTGGTTCCCTACGTCAAAGGTTTATTAAAGTTGTGAGATACATCGCTTTGTCTCAAGTAGTCTAGACATTTCTCCTGTCAATAGAGATAACTAATAGCCAGTCTCTTCACTTTCAGGGAGAAAGAAGCCCTTCACTTTGCAGGAGAAAGTTAAATCATTTCATTAGTGCTGTCACTCATTGCACACTTCAGATAAAAATAACTCGATCTGTGATTTAGCTATGCAGCTAACAGTCAATACGAACCAGGAGCCACCTCAAGTCCTCAACTACTCAATTCTGCTCTGATTTCTAACCCATAATGCAACATGCTGAGCAGTGTAGTCTTATGATACAGACCCACTTGAATGATAACACACTAACTCACTACTCAATACATTCACACCCCAATAAAAATGTTAACAAGTTGCAAAACAAGTTTTTTCCCCTTCAAAACATTTTAGTTTCCATGTTTCAAATAAAATTAAAGGCTATTTTAGTTGCTCTTATATCTGAAAATGTATATTTCAAGACTAGCTATTTATTACACACTTTCAATGGGAGTGTTCTTCAGTTCGGCCTCGCTTTAAGACCCTGTACAAACAAAATACCACACACGTATGGAACATTGCATACACGCAGATCAAAACAATGTTCAACAATAATATTTACTGTATAAGTGGTTATTTTCGCTGTGGTTTTATTTTCGCGAATTTCAAGAGTCCATCTTTGCAAAAATTTTCCTCTTCAATATATCGGTAAGGCTATATAGCAATGAAAACATTACAAAAATCACAAAATTATACATGCGTGAATTCCCCAACTTAATCCGAAATTGCAAAAATATCTGTATGTGAAAATATTGCCTTATACAGTAATCTTTCACCAAAATCAGGTTAAAACCTGATTATCTCTACCTGTTCAAAGTACTCAACATTAGAGGTCAACTTTGCTATTACAGGTCTACCTCACTACCAGAGACATTGCCACAAAGTTAAAGACTGATCAGATGCAGAAACTCAGTAGACAAATCAAAGAGTCGCCTCTGTTATCTCCTGAAGGTTGCAAAAATGTTATAGCGATGTTTTTAAGACTTAGGAGTCTCGAGGTGCAAACTTAAATCATTGCTATAGTGAGGTGGGGCCTTCACTGTTTATTTGAGTTTAAAAGATGATTTATGCATGGCCTTGTTGTGTTCAATCTCAAACAATAAACAATAATATTTTCAAAACATTCTATTCTAAGACAGATTACATATTTCAGTTGACAAAAATATATACCTCTGAAAATTTCACATAATTTACAATTAACTTGACGTAAATCTTACTGTTGGAAGAAAACATTATTTTGCAATCACGATATTCAAAAATCATATCAAATGAACAACATATAATGACATACACTTGACTGGACTCGATCCGTTTACACGTAACCACAAACATCCGGTCATAGTGGTGGAAGAAATGACTAACAGGTACAACTTCTCAGATATTTATATTACACGTTTCATAATACATCCCCTTATTGTGACATTACTCGCCGTGCATGCTAAAGCCTATTTAAGTTGTAAACCCACAAGCTGAATTAGGCATCTTATGACCATGAACGTTGGGTTGTGCATGTATTATGAAACGCGAGAATTGGGCCTCTATTTTTATTTAATATTGGTCACAAACTGGTATTTTCTGGTCAAGCTAAAACATGTAATTGTGAATACATTATCTAAAGGCACCCTGCCAATTCCACATTTTCTGGAGATTCAATTTATATAAAGTAGTGCATTCATACCCTGTGTCCCTGCTTTGTGCATGAACATCCAACCATATACATGTCATATAATTTGGCTGATGGCATATACTACATAATGAACATTCGGCCATCGGGATCATCTGTTATGCCTGTGCAATGTAAATGTACATGTCGATACCAAACTGGTACTTTCCTCAATTTTAGGGATAAATGATTCTGAGTCTGAATACCAAGTTTATTAATACATACGGTGAGCTCTTGTAGTATATGAACATACTATTTCACTTTAAAATCCCACATTATATAAAATGTCTTTTTGTGCATGTCCAGTTCTTTTCGACACGAGTCAGTCCATGGTCAATGATCATAATATCTTTTCTTGAGCGCCCTGTACTTGCGTAACATATAGAGGGCTTCAATCTCTTTGAGGACATACTCTCCTTTAGCTATTAACTCCTTGATCTTCTCAGGGTCCTCTACATCTTTGTTAGCCATGAAAGCGCGGTGACATCGATGCCGGAAGTAGTCTGAACCTTTGGGGTATTCTCTGCCCATGAAGATTAGCTGTTTGTTAAAAAATATAAAGCACTTATTTATTTCCAGTAAAAAGTACATTGCAACAATATAGAAATGCAAAATAGGACAATCTTCCCTCATTATGGCCAGGGCATTATACAATTAAAAATCAATTAACAACAGATAATAAAAAAAATAACTAAACTTTTGTTGTTTTGTTTTTGGTTTTTTTTCTTCAGTACAGCCTGATGTTGGTTTCCAGCTGTACATGTATGTGGGCTTTCCCTACTATTGTATCAACATTTTTACAGTCCATTCTCATTAAAATAAGGTGCTCTATTGACCGAGCTATAAAACCCCATACCGGCATTCTTGCCAGAAATTCCTAACTGTCAATGCTTGTGTCGTCAGAAGATATTAAAACCTGATATAAAGTCGAAAGAAGAAGAAAAAAATAGAAATCCTTTGAGAAAATCCTTCAAATTTATGTCGGGTTCTAAAAGGGATTTATGGGGGGAAATCTGCTATGGAAACTATCTTGCTATACCAGGGACATCTTTCTACTTATAGATTCCATTCTATTATAGAAAATATGGAAAAGCAAAGTCCAAGAAACTATGTAGATTTTATCAATGTACTTACATTTTTATAGAGCTGCTTAACAGCAAACCTCAGTTCATTAGACATGACTTGTATATTGCTGTATATGATGACTTGTATATTGCTGTAACTTGTTTATTGCTGATAATTTCCTCTGCTGTAAGAAAACCAGGTTCATGTGGTCTGAAAAAGCAAAAGAATAAAATAAATTAATACTTTAGTAGATCATAATTTCTTACTATAAAGAAATGGTATTTTAATTTTATATTTGTTCAAAGTTTCAATATATTTGTGAGCAGTCAGTAGATGGTACCTGACTATTAGGATTTGAAATGCAAAATCACTTTTAAAAGAAGGGGGCCAGGGCTGGTAATATAGTAACATTAGATATAATGATGAAACAAATAAATATATCAAAGTTGTAAAAAAAAAAAAGGGAAAGAAAAAAAAAAGCCCCCAAAAATCTCTTGTATAAAGAGTTACATGGATTTATACCCACCAACGTATCAGTCCATCTTCAATCTCAAAACCCAACCAGCTGTAGATACATGTACCAAACTAGACAAAAGGGAACTCTCAAATACAACATAATAAGATCAAACTAGCAGCCCTGCAAACAAGGACTGCTACCATCACTCCTTATATCCCAAAACCATCCCAGAATGGAACAGTCTCAGCAAGGACATCTGATTCAGAAGCTCCAAAGATATATGAACATTCAAACTCAAATTAGAAAGTCTGGATATCAATGCCCTTGTCTCAAAAGCACATTATCCAAATTAGCCATGTTTAGCGCTTGACCCCTAAACCCAAACGTACGCGACAACCAGATGCTGGTGATTGTACGTCACGGACAGATACAGATTGATTGTGATGACTGAACTTAGATTTTTTTTTTTTTTTTGACAATCATTCGTTATTTGGCCCGGTAAGGTGGTGTGAATTAATTAAGACCAACGAAACTGCTTTACTTAGCGCTTGCTAGGCTACATCTCTAGGGCCTAGCAGTCTATATCCACTCATGCACTACACTCGGATGATATCATCCTTGTGCCCTCTGCCATTCAAGTCTCGAGCGTGATGAGAACAGAAAAAAACAACCTTTAATTTACCCTTACAATCAACTTCTAACAACTTAAATTGTTATTTAATGGGCTCTTAACATTTGTAAAGGCATTGATATGTAATGTTGTGAAAAGATACGCTGAAATAAAAAGGAGGAATAAGAGGAAAAAACTCATCGATTTACAGCAGTTCTCCAAATTTTCTGCCACTCCAGTTGGTATGGTAGCAGAGAGGAAAAAAATGAAATGGAAATTGCCGCCTGCGATCGTGAGGTGTGCATGTAAACATGGCATAAAATAAACAAATGTTAACCTACCTTCCACACGTTAGTATTAATAAGATCGCCATAAAGTATTAAACAAAAAAACAAAAAATATACAAAGATGTTATTTTGTTCTGGCCTCAGGCACATCCATAAGGCATCTGTTCGCCTAGGAGGTAGGGTTCGTCCTAAATTCAGGCCTATTTGTACCAGTCAATTCCCACCCTTTTTTTTTTCTTCTTTTTCTAAGATTTTTCTTTAGGGGTGGAGGTCGAGGGGGGGGTGAAGAAGAGGCAGGGGGGGAGCTGACGAGTATTTTGTGTCATGACGCCGGAAGGCTTGTCTTGTTTACTTTACTTTCTTTATCCTTAATTCCTTTCTTTGGTCAATCCCCCCTTTTTTTTCTTTTTATTTGTATTATATTTTTTTATGGGTGGTGAAGAGGGGGGGGGGCTGACCGAGATATTTTGACATGGGTGCCGGAGGATCTAGCCTTTTTCTTTTTCTTTTTTTTTAAGACTTATTTTAGGGTGGACGAGGGGGTGGTGCTGGGTTGGATATTTTGTATGGGGGCGCGAGTTAGCTTAGTTTGCTTACTTTTACTTTTTCTTTACTTTAGATTCCTTCATAACTCTGTATTTCTTCATTGGTTGTAATACAAATAAACTGAAGAAAATAATCTATACTGTCTTGTCTCTGTTTTATCATTTATTTCTTTTTAAAGGGAATCCAACCCAAGGAAAGAATCAACCTTACAGGAAAGAGGAAAAAAAACAAATGAGAGGAGCAATCTTAAAAAATTCATCAAAATCGGTTATAAAAAGAGAGTTTGGAAGTTTGAAAAGTCTAGTTGCTTCTTCTATGGGATCTCAAATTGGCATCATCGCCTTCAAAATGGCCGATCTTATGGACAACTCTCCATTCATTTGTACACAAAGTTTCAGATTCCATTTTCCCATTTCTTTCGAATGATATCTTACCTTCCTCTGCAGCCCTCGCATATGTGTGAAATATATTTTCCAATGACATATTTTGAGCTCAGAAGTAAAGAAGACATATTTTGAAAGAAAATGGGGAGAATCTGAAAATTTGTGTACAAAACAAATGGAAAGTTGTCCATAAAATCAGCCATTTTGAAGTCATTGTTGCCAATTTGAGGATATCCACAGAAGGTATGAGACTTTTCAAACTTCCATATTTCTCTTATTTTATAACCGATTTTGATGAAACTTTTTTAAAATTGCTCCTCTCATTGTGCTCTTTTATATACTTGCGGCCCAGCCCCTTCACTTTCAAAAATTAGAAATCACCAGGCCTCTCTACCTTTATAGCTTTAAAAACAATAAACAAAACTTTTGTTAATATTATATTGTTATTTTTTCATTATTACTAGGCCCTACTAGTTTTTATTTAGTTACACTTACAGTGTATTTTTTTTTTTTATTGTATTCGTGAGTGAATCAAAAGCTAATCCTAACAGCAAATTAAACAAACAAGGTAACTACTGTTGCTATGTCACATTCGACTCGCGACGTAGACATCGTCAAAATGCAAGCTTTCGACAAAAGAGGGCGGCACAATTTATTCCGCCATTCAATTACTGGCGACTTCGGTACGTGGAATCAGTGGCAAAGTGTACATAGCGGTTGAATACTGAAATTTACTACTTTAAGGACATTAGGGAGCAGTTCTCAATGAAAGGAAATAAGCACGCTACCACCGTTACATTCTGAGCCCACAACCCACACTACAGAATCGCGATTACATTTTATGAATTACGTTCTAAATCGGAAAATAAAGACTTATACGTACCGTTTTCTTGATGTGTGGGTTACTTTTTATCTCCATCAACTTGCCTCTATATTCACTCATCTGGTTTTCCTTGAAAAGTTAGTTGAATTCACAATTAAAAATGTGAATTCGAAGATACGACACACACGTCTAGGTAACAGCTAGGTAACTAACATGCTGTTTTCAAAAGAACGTAGAGGGCGAAAAACACAAATAACGCCTTGCGGTACTATTTTAGGGTAAAGGTACTACATGTATATACTTCCGAGAGTACTTTTGCATTCCATTCTGATTATATCGCTGACCAATATATCAACTGAGGTAAAAGCAAATAATTGAATAAAAAAGAAGAAGAATAAGAAAAAATAAAAAATAAAAACAATAAACAAGAGAGAAAGAAAAAAAGAAAAGAAAAGAAAACAGAGAGAAAAAATGGGGAAAAAGGGAAGGAAAAAGAGAGAGAGAGAGAAAAGTACGCAGGAAAAAAAGGAAGAGACAGAAAAAGAGAGAGAGAGAGAAATTGAGACAGAAAGAGAGAGAGAGAGAGAAAAAAAAGAAAAGGATGGAGGAAAAAGGAAAAGACAGAAAAAGAGAGAGAAAAAAACAAGAGAGATAAAAAGGAAAGAGAG
>CALNVZ010003426.1:4167602-4184776 GCA_940671915.1 Paracentrotus lividus | reverse complement strand
AATAAAAAAAACAACAGAGGAGAAAAAGAAAGACAGAAAGAGACAGAAGATAGGAAGCGACGAGACGCGAGAAAAAAACAGACGAGGAAAAAGAAGACAGAAAGAAAGTGAGACGAGAGGAGAAAAAAAAAAGAAAGAAAATCTCTTCATCAACGCAAGAAGAAGTTTAGCGATATACTTGCTAGGCTGACATCAATCAAGATTCACTTTATCTTTCGAATTTGAAGATACTACACACACCTCTAGGTAAATAATTTGAGGACTAACAAGCTGTTTTCAAAATAAGGGCTGACAGTCCAAACAAGAGTCATCGATACTAGGCTGACTTCAATCGAGATTCACTTCGAGTCAACTCCACCTATATATTTATTTCGTTCGCTGAGGTACGATGATCTGAGGAAACACAAGCTCGCCCACACAACGGATATAGTACCAGCGAGGAATGCAATTTGAGCCTGCTCTATGGCGATACCGTACCAACTTTTGTAACAGGCCGAGTTGATTGGGTTGATTTGGGACGACTCTTTTAACAATATATTATATAGTATATTGGTGTACGCTGTGCATTGACGGCGCCATTTAATAGGGTTTAACTACGGCCAGGACAAGGCAGTAATTGCGGTGAGTTTTCTCCCTTTTTTCTATGTGTACATTAGAAAATTATTATTTAAATTGGGACAAAGTAAACAAAAAAGTTTGTAGGATCGTTAGGTGTAGTTCTTTTTCATCAAAGGCATAGTAAAATCATACAAAAAAGTGGTAAAAAAAAAATCTCCTTTTTTCGAAGGACTTGGTTAACGAGGTCGATACTACGTATCGACCTCGTAGTAATGAGTGGAAATAAGGAGAAGATTGCCAACAATTCGGTTAGTGAATTTTCCATGTTCTTTTCATATTAGTCTACTTATTTCAAGAAGCTTTTGAGTACGACAGTGGTGATGTTTCGTACGTAGTGCCGTCTATGCCAGTCTCGGTAAGTTGATTACGGCTCCACTTCATTTGACTTCACCATGTTCACGCGTGTCTATATTTGTGTGAATTTTTAGTTAACTTGACCTCATGCAATTAGTGCCTAGAAGCACTCTAACGTACGAGGAATCAAATATAACGAGTATATTGAACCTTCTGTCCTACGATACAATTGAAAATTCTAAATCGACATACTTCATCCAGTACGCTATCGTGAATTAAGGTACTTTTTTGTTGTAGAAAAAATGTAGACCCAGATATTAGGAGTATATAGTTAGGGTATATGATAAGAGATACAACAATAATGATAACTATATATTATGTTTCTTAAAGTAAACACAATGTTGGAGATTTAAGTTATGAAGATAGAAAAATAAGAGAGAAACTCACCGCTGGTCCTGGTGCGTGTCATGTACGTCAGTTAAAGCGCCTCCAACTGCGTGTACTGGTGCAGCCATGGCCGCTATTTGTTAAGAGTCGTCGGCAAATCAACTTCACCCTGAGAAAATCGGCATGTTTCTATAAACAAACTCGGACCACACCGTAATACTTTTATGTCGTGTGCGCTGACCCACCATGATATAGTCGTACTTACTGAATCCATCACTGGGTAGAAAAACTGGAAAGACGTAGTACTCAATATGTGCACATTGTTCTAGCTTTATTACGTAAAGTGCGATTAGAAGCGTAAGAAACAGTAAAGGGAATTTTCTTTGGGCAACAATAAAAAATACATCTATGAACGTCTGGTTTTAGTCTTGCGTTTCAACCTGTCCAGTTGTTAGTAAGTCCTTTATTTCTGCCTTTAATTTTTTCTTTTTCCTCGTTTCGTATTCTTTTCCTTGTCGTTTCCGCATCAGTCATCTTCTTTCTCATTGTTGTTGTTGCTCTTTTCGTCTTTTCTATCTTTATTTATTTAATGTTTCTTTTATTATATAATTATTTTTGCGCCCCTAAAATTGGCCGGGCCGGTGGGCTACACGCCCCTTCACCCTCCTCTAAGACGTATAGACTTAGTCACTCCTGGCAGAGCGTTGCAGCTCTTCAGGAGATATCACGTCAGTAATGTATATATCATTTATATTAGTCGAAAATACAAATACAAAATTGATTTAAAAAAGGGAAAAAAAAAGAAAGGCAAGAGTCATGTAGTAAGGAACGACTTGAGCCTACACCTATAGCCACTGTATATTACGGGATACTCTCCTTGACGGACCGATCAGGTTTCTGCCCTCGGGTGTACGTCTAGTATATACCGAGCTCAAAGCAGTATCCCAGGCCGTTACCGGAGGGCATATCAGTAAATTCTCATCGTCCAACGTTTATCGTGGATGATGAGGCGGGGATTTATTATTAAATATTTTATCATTTTTATTTACACCCCCCCCCCCAACTATCACGCCAACGTCTCTGCGGCCATATTAAAGATTCTCTCATTGCTACTCTTGGCTGTAATCCCTGCACCTATTTATTATAGAGTTCTCGTGACTTCTATACGTTCACAAGTAATCGGTGCTCCATTGATCATTTACTATTAGACGTCATTCTTTTATGTAAGAATTTTAGATATTTTTCATATTATTTCTTACTCCGGGAAAAGCGACACATATATGCCGGGTATACGACTTGTTAAGATACACTCTTTTATATAGTTGCATAGGTGTTTGGGTAGTCACAAGGGTTGTGGCCATCCGGGTCGTTCTTTCTGTGATATGAAGCGCCTATTTGCATTTAAATTTTGGGGGATCCGTCGTGTGAGATAGAAATCATGCATACGATCGTTTTCACTACGGTTAATCCAATGAGTTTCTGGCTTGTTTTTTTTGAAATTCTGACACAGAAGTGCCAATATAGTGTCCTGGGATTATGACATGAGGGCAAGGTCGTGGTTCGTGCGGCATCGGAATTTATACAAAGGAGAGGATAGAGGGAGCAGGGCTATTATTGGTTTCGGCATCAGCGCAGGAAATGGGTGGTATGTAAAAGGGTAGCACGAGTGAACTGAACAATACTGCTGAGACATTAGGCTATGGTCTATCTCTCAACATACAAGTATCAGAGGAGAGAAGTGTACAAGGCAGCCTTAGTTTTGAATGATGTAATCTTGCGGAAATGGTGTAAAGTGGGACATGCTCCTACGAAGTGTTCAACAGACTCTCTTCCATTCTACAAGAGCTGACACGTGCAATGAGAGGATTTTTTCGAAGTGTGTGTGAAGGCGACACTGTGTTAGTAGGTGGATGGACAGCAGCTGTGCTCTCACTAATAAATGCATGATCTGATGTAGGAGATGCAGGATTCTTGGGATAGAGAAGATTTGCACGAGGTGGAGGGCTTCCTATCCAGAACTTAAGATGAAGACTTTGAGGGACGGATTCCTTCAAGCATATGGGAGATAATGGCTTGTTGATTTTGTATTTAGTCATGCGTTTCAGGTTGAGTACGGCGGGTGGGTTTGATTGATACATAGTAGTAGCTCAGGAGTTGGTACTTCCTAACTGTCTCATGAAGAGCCTGTGTTGGTGAGCTAGCTTTGAGAGCTTCCAGGAAAGTTCTGAACTCAAATCGGCCATGTGTCAAGGGTGATGATTTGACCTGACACGGAGTAGCAACTTATCGAGATTATCTGAACGGAGATTGCAAGAGGTTGGTGAGAAGATAAGACAATCTCGTCAGCAGCTGATTTTGCACCCCAAGTACTTTTTTGATCGCCAGGCGTGATGTCAAAAATTTGATGTACCTTATTGTCCACTTTTGCAGAATTTCGAACCCACCCGTAAAAATCCTATTAGGGGCCTGCTATGTGCAAAATATTAACATGGTTATTACAAAAAATTAAATATAAATCTCTCAGCTTTGGAAAAACATAAGTCAAGCTCAATGAGTTTTTAATGATCGTATGAGCTGCCTATCACCGGAAGTAATCTTACTCGACATTACTCCACGAATTACCCCAAGGCCCTGTATTTATATAGGGCCTTAAATTACACCGCACAGCGCCCTCATAAGACGTAAGTTATTAAAGTGCATTGCATGCAGTACATTGCATTCGTCGCTACAGAAACCGGAATTTATTTTGGATCTATCCAACTTTAAACCTTTCTGATGACATCGAGTGGAGACAGACCACCAAAAAGGTTATAGGCAACAAGGAAGGATAAGTGGTACGTAAAAATATACATTTGTTGTGAAAATATTAATATAAAAATGTAGTTATGCACCTATTATTTGTCACTGTATTTGATAGTAGTCCCACGTAGTGGTGCTGCTAGCGTGCCTAGAAGTAGAACTAGTGGCGCCAAAACTGAGCGGTGGTATTATTCACCTCCACCCTCGCCCTCCGCACTCGCCGACTCCTCACCCCTCCAGCAACCCAAATCCGATGGACAGCTGCAGCTGATATCTAATCATGGGTATCGGTCCAAGCCCCACTGTCCACCGGGGAGCGCAAAGGGCGGAGTCGGGCATTCAACATCATACCATCACGGGCCAAATAAAAGTTCGCACACAAAAGTCAAGTTAAAATTATTACAAAAAGTGACTTCATTACTATCAATTTCAGAATAGGCGTATTATCTAGTGTAAAATTCATTTACTTATAACTTATAAGACTCACATTTGAACTTTAAGACATTTGACGAGTTTCAGCCTTGTCTTGTTTTTCTTTTCAACAGCATCCAAAAATAGTCTACAAATAATACGTTTAGGTGTTTTTTTATGTAAAGAAAATGGCGAAAGGCTGATAAAGTAAAGTTGTTATAAAAAAAAAAAAAAAGGAGTTATTTGGAAATCACCAGAATAGAAGGGTAAATTAAAGGAAAATTATTTAAGCGTAAAATGGGTGAGGCATATATTTTACCTTTTTTTTGTTTGATGTCCCACCCCATAACCCCCCTAGTCGATCATATTCGGCATCGCCTACTACAGGCGGGGTTGTGGATCATTTTTGAAGGGGGTACCGGTATTGGCTGATCATGCAAAAGACTTTAAAAAGTGGTGGCTGATCGACCACTGCATGATGAAGCCCCTTATTATAGCCCCCCTAGACTGCGGCCCGATAATTTTATATGCACATGCTAATAATGGAAATAAAAGCTAAATTAAAGAAAAGATGAAAATATAAATGGAATAGGACATATCATACTAACTCTATATAAAAAGAGATTTCCATTATGTGTGTGCATATTTGTTCACAAAGGCCTATGGCCTAATGGCCCTCCTTTTATTTAGAGACTATAAAACTGGTTGAAAAGGCTTTAGTGGGGTGAAAATTGAAAATTCATCCGGATATAAGTCAAAATTGTTGGACAGGTGTGTTTTTCTTAATTACTATAGGCCTACCATAAGTTTAAAAAAAAAAAAATCAAAGTGCCTTTGTCAGTAAACCTGTAAAAAAATATCTACAGCAGATGTAAATTTTTAGCATGTTAAGTCTCCCCTCCAACCCCCCCCCCCCCCCCACCCCTGGCCCGGCCAGCTTCATGGGCCTCCTCCTCTCACTTTGAAAAATGCCTCTGCATCAGGGCAGCCCATCTGCATTTAGATGGATACGCCTATAGAAGAGGCAGTCGCAAAAATATTGGGGTCGATAGGGAGGATGCAGGCTTAATTTTAAGAAATGGGCCTGCTTTCTCAGCCGACGATTTGAGTAAAGCATCATGCATCCATCTGCCTGCACGCACAAATAAAAAGAAATAAAATCGAAATCCTGGAAGAGAGATTACGAATTGACCTCGATTTCGGTTTCTGCGACTCTATTCGACCGCAATTGGAATTGATCACAACAACAAGATCGAAGACTGAAATTGGAACTTAAAGAGTCAAACATTTTAGTTGGATTTAATGTACCCCGCACTTGTACTAATAAAGGGGAAAACCACAGGATCGTACGGAAATAAACGCTATTTAGGTTAGTTATCTGTTACTTTTTTGAAAGATTAATTTATGCACAGAGACAGAGTGCAGTGAGTGTGTGGCAATGCCATGGCATTGCAGTTGCAGTTGTTCAGCTCCGCTTGATCTCGAGCTGTATAAATTCACACTGTCTGAGCAAGTGGCGTGATGATCGATTGTGTGTGAGCTGAGTGATACTGATATTAATGAGAGCTCGACCGACGAATATTTCTAAACGTAAACATACCGGTGATATTAGTACTTATTAGTGAATAAGAATTTAGTATTTTCCCAGAATTTTTCAAGATTCGATCAAGCCTCGATAGAATGTTTGTAAATTTGGTTAGATCTACATTAAATTACAGTTTACAGAGATAGTCTAGCCACTATACACTAAGCCAGACTTGACTGGACTCACCGCACATCGAAATGTCTACACATCTACAAGTCTACAGGTTCGTTCATACAGAGCTAGAGGACAATGCATTTTGATTGGTGGGCGCTCTGAATAGCTATCGCGTGAAGCTCCGCCTCCTGGTTGACCGTAACTGAACAACGCGATTCAGCTGTTCCCGAAAGACAGTTTTTATCGTGCACGCTGTCGATCAAAGTGGACCTCAGCTGTTCCCGAAAGACAGTTTTTATCGTGCACGCTGTCGATCAAAGTGGACCCATTTCGCAAGAAAAACTGCAAGACTCAACTTCACAAAAAGTGCGGTGGAAGGCCACTCTTACAATACTTTTTAGAATAAAGAAGAGAAATATAAATAGGAACTTCAACGAATCTAAGTTTGTCGGGTGTAAGACAGTTGAAAACGTATGAAAAAATGAGGACTTACCAAAAAAATAAATGACGATTCTAAATTTTATTGTGACTATTGTTCATTGGAAGGCACAATTGTAGTGAATTTCATATGCTAACGTGATCATTCGAGCGTAGTGCATATTTGTGGAGTAAAAATTTCAACGTGCACCGTTCTAGATCAATATTTACACAGACTCATATTTGGCCAAAAAATGAATTGAACCAAATCCGGCGTCTTCAGAAACCATTCGCAAATTCTATGTCAAGTTCGGCTGTTGTCGCATTGGCTGCTGTTTGAGTCACTCTAACAAATACAATCCTTGTTTTTCCGCAAACCATTTGTTTGAAAAGTTTGCAAAAATTTGCTACGATTCTACGTTCACAACCGTTGACGACTCAGTGAGACAACTAACCCCCTCTTCTGAAATTTATTTTTATATAGGGTCTAGGATGAGGGGTTTGGTGTCTGGACACTTATTATAAAGGGAAGGAAACCCAAGGAATTCATTAAAATGTACAAAACAGAAAAATCAAAGAAGCTGATCAATGAAAATTTGAAAAAAATGAATAAATAATAACAAAGTTATGAGCATTTGAATGTTGTGATCACTACCGCTAATGGGGATCCTCACATTGGCAACAGGCCCAAGATGTGTGATGTCATACACGAACAACTTCCCCATTACTTTTGTACATATTTCACTAAAATTCTCTTTTTTTATTTAT
Organism: Paracentrotus lividus; assembly: GCA_940671915.1. Taxonomy (NCBI): domain Eukaryota; kingdom Metazoa; phylum Echinodermata; class Echinoidea; order Camarodonta; family Echinidae; genus Paracentrotus; species Paracentrotus lividus. The sequence goes on along the minus strand of CALNVZ010003426.1, from coordinate 4,177,383 downwards.
TCCGTTAAAAGATCAGAGATTCTTTTCATGGGAGGACATGTAATACAGGTTCACAAAATATAATCATGGGTGAAGAGTCTGTACTACCATTAGCATGAGGAAAAAGAAGTATTTTTGGTATTTTTTGGGTATGTCATATGGGAGAGTTGTTCATGTGTGACATCACACATCTTGAGCCTGTTGCCAGTGTGAGGATCTCCATAGCGTTAGTGATCACAACATTCAAATGCACATAACTTTCTTATTATTTATTCAATTGCTCTCAAAATTTCTTTAATCTGTTTCTTTGATTTTTTTTTTGTTTCATACAATTCAACTGAATCCTAGGGTTTCATTCTCCTTTAACAAAAGTGAAGCCTGTTTTTTTGTCTCAAACTTAAGCCAAAAATATATGTTGGGAACTTCTTATTCATCATCAATATTTGTTCTCCACAATATTTTCTAAAATTTTGTGCTAAAAAATACAAAGTCAGTGCTTACAAACCCTTTGAAATGGCTAGTTAAAATTGAGTGTTCGGACACCCAACGCTTCGGACACCCAATAACTGGGTATAGATGGTGAAAATCACAGACTTTGCTTTTTTAATTTCATTGACCCGTCTCGGTGCAGAGTATCACCTTTATTTCTTTGGAAAAATCAATCAGTAGTTTCAGTAGTACAGCTCTATAGATCCTTGGGGGTCCCATCCCCCCCCCCTAAAAAAAAAAGATAATATAATTATATTAGGGTAACAGGTCACTGACAGATATGGAAGGTACATGTAGGGCGGGATTTTTCTTTTCTTTTTCATCATGCATACATTTGTCGATGTACACAATTGCCCAAAACACGGGATATTTGGTGTGCATGCATGTACATGTAAGATACTCAGAATAGTAGAAAGTTTACAATTGCATTAAAAAAGGAAGGCACTATTTTGGAATAGGTCGGATTGTACCGAAATAAAAAAAATAATAAAATTTTTGGGGGGATGGGGCCTATAGATGCACCAGAATGTTATTTTGTAATTCAAGCCAGCTTGAATATTTTTACTAGTTTGCTTTTTCTTTTCTGTTTTTTGAACAGGTAAATCATGCAGAACATTTCCAACATGTCAGGATCAATGGACAGGAAAAGAAAGCTGAGCTTCGTAGATTCAGGGGGGTAAGTTCCTGCTCATTTGTCACCCATCATATCAAAATGAGAAAAAAAGTCGCTGAATAAACTCACCAAATGTCAAGGAAATCAATAAAATAATAAAAGATGTCAAATTGGGGGGGGGGGGAATATATTTTTTGATTTTCTGAATCTTCAATGTTTCATGTGTTCTCTGTAAAAAAAATTGAGTAAAAATGATAATGGGAAATGATAATGGATCTTCTTATCGATATATCCTTGATTTCATTTCTGGTGCTTGTGTCTCATTTTGATATGATGAGTCATGTATACACATCTTATTCCACGTGGTCTAATTCTGTGATTGTCCAATATTACATGGGCTTTAATCCTTTTGGTCTGCTAACAATTTGGTCTAATTTCCAATTGTTCTAGTACATGTACAATTTTGGCATAAAAGTCTCATTGTGAGCTAATTATCAGAATTGTTGTTTTAAATTTGCAGTTGACCGTAACTCTTTATCATTTTTTTTTTTACAGGGAATTTATCTTTAAATATTTTCTTTTAAAATTGTCAAATTGCCTTTTTTTTTCATTTCAATTCCCAAATGATTTTTTGGTCCACTACCAGTTTTCCGTTTGTGCAGGTACGTAATTTAGTCAGACCAAGAGGACACTACATGTACATGTAGACAAAATTAATTGGTACATGTACATGTATGTAAATAGGCGAAGTGGCAGTTAATATCAAAAGGTAATATACATACATGTATGTGTATACATGTACATGTAGATGGAATGGAATTAGAACATGTGGGATGCGATCCAAACAGGCATATACAATGTAGTGAAATGGGTTTAGACCAAGAGTGGCAATTTACATGTCGGTAGGGGCAGAGTGGTAAAATTCCGCTTACCCATTCCTCAACAATAACATTTTTAGGAGATGCCCTGCAGGGCAACCAAATATTTGATTTTCCTCAAAAATGGTTGCCCGAATGAAAAATCTGGTTGCCCTGCCAAAAACAAAAAACAATGACAACATTGAAGATTTTATTTTTAAGTAAAAAACTTCGCATAAAATGTGATTTATAATGAACTCATAAACCTAGTTTACAAGGTCAAAAGCCCAATACATTGAGTCCGTCATGTAAACCCCTTACATAAGTCTCGCAAAAAAAATGTGGTTGCCCAGTTGGGGCAACTACTTTAATCATTTCTTCTAAATTTGGTTGCCCGAGGGTCAAATCTGGTTGCCCCGGGCAACAGGGCACATGCTAATGTTGAGCATTGGCTTACCTATTAATGCATGTCACAATGGAAACAATCTTCAGAATTGCTCTTGACAACAAACAAGGCAGACATCCGTGGAAAGAAAGCATTCTGTTCCATAATGATTTAAAGTTGAATTAAGAAGGGGATGAATTTCCATTAAATTGGGTTCTACAGATAATACAATATTATAAGTTGTTCAAACAGATAGCATATCACAAAAATCCTCTGGCTTCTCAATATTCTGGTTTGATAGTTCATGAAATTAGCCTCCTGCCTGGGCGCGAAAGACTAGTGTACTCTAGTACACTCTGAGGGTGACGTCACGGCCGGGTATTGTGTATATCGTGCCTGGATGTTGAATACAGAATGATGTGCAGAGAGAGATAGATGATTTTACCAATTTTTTTCAAGAAAGTCAATTCAAATAATTAAGGATCATATGTACAAATCTTTACTATCCCTATATAAACAATAGTATGAATAATGATTTCCAAGTCTTAAATTGTGAAGTATTATTGCAAACAATGAGTTATTTATTGATATTTTCACTATTTCATATATTTTTTAACTCCGAGTATACGATCGAGTTCTGTGAGGTGACGTACATTGTAGATCCAGTCGCTCCCACAGTGCACGCGCAGCTTGAGCAGCTTGTTCGGTATACGTGTGTTTTGTGTAGTTTTATTTGTGTGTGTTGAGTCGCTGTATACTATACTGTGCATGTCTGTGGCTTGCTTATGATGATTTCGTTATTCCTTGTTGAAAAGTATTCAAGATCAAATGGGTGAAGTTTGGATCAAAATGACCTTTCTATGAATTTCTAAGACATATAGTGAAAGATGATGAAGCAAACTCACAAAGAAATTGATAAACAATTACTTCGAGGCCTATACCGACTGATTTTCGTATAAATTGTAAGGCAAAACCGAATTCATGAGACGGTATTATTTGCATGGTAAAGCGCAAAAGCGAATACTTAGCACATATACATGACGCTAGCTAGCCAGGCCAACCGCGCCGGCGGCAAGCGCAGACCGATTCCGCTAGCGACTTGGTTTTTCAAGAGCCGGCCGCATCACATGCGGAAGAATATCTTACAATAACACGAACGATTAGCGTCCGCTACGCGATTGACCGGTGAGCATATCTCGATCAAATTTCATATTATTTCTCTTAAAATTTACCTATAGGTCTATCGTATCATTTAGAGGGCAGTTACATATTTTGGAGAATCACTTTGTTCATAAATCTACTTTTATAAGCATTTACAATTAGCTAATTTCCATACCGTAACACTACAACAGTCAGTATTTATTGACTTGTTTCGCCACGGTCCTCGTCTTAAAATGCTACAAATAAGAATATTCTAACAATGTAGAGGCATATAGTTCAGAAAGGATTTTAACGAGGTACCCTCCATATTTCCGATTCGCCCGGGATGCCGTACTAAACACAAGTTCCTCATCCAGTCGACAGACCCCCCCCCCAAAAACCCCCCCCTCACAACACGGAAATCGGTCTTGCGAATTAAACACAAGGCACGCCGTGCGTACACCTGACACATTTAATGAATCTATTGTTGTCAGAACTTTTATTTTATCGTTATTAAGTTTATGTGAATGGATTTTAAACAGAAATAAAAATGAAGCAATGTCATACAGTCAATAATAGCTCTACATGTTTAGAATATTCTTATTGTAGCATTTAAGACGAGACCGTGGCGAAACAAGTCAATAAATACTGACGTTGTACATAAATAAACATAAATGTACATAAAATTAAGATTCGATGAATAATTGTACCTCTTATACAAAAAATACTGTATACGTACATTGTATTACATGTACATTTGGCATTTTAATAGCGCATTTCAATGTACATGGAACTGCCCAAAGCACTTTCCAATATTTGAATGAAACAAAAAGAAAGGATTGTGATCCCCTCTGCTTACAAAATTTGAAGGGGGATCGAGAGAGAAATAAAGAGCTTTCATTTTGTTTCTAATAATTTGACAAAATGACATTCAGAATATAATGGACAGACTATACTGGATACTTGAACCAGTGAAACTTAATATGCATTGTTGACCTTTCTTAGATTAAAGGTTCGTTAGTTAAAGTTGATTAAAGAAAAAAAGATCCCAAATATTGAGATATTTATATTAATAGCATCTTACAACCCACCAAAAATACTGAGTGGCGTTTCAACCCCAAAATAAGTTCAGAAAGTGAATTTTAACGAGTACCCCTACCCATATTTTCCGAGTTCGCTCCCGGGGATGCGTACTAACACAGTGTTCTCTCCGTCGACGTCACAAACGGGAATCGGTCTTGGCGAATTAAACACAAGGCACGCCGTGCGTACACACTGACACATTTATATGAATCTACTTGGTGTGTCAGAACTTTTATTTATCGTTATTAAGTTTATGTGAATGATTTTTAAAACAGAAATAAAAAATGAAGCAATGTCATACAGTCATAATATGCCTCTACATTGTTAGAATATTCTTTATGTAGCATTTTAAGACGAGACCGTGGCGAAACAAGTCAATAATACGACTGTTGTAGTGTTACGGTATGGAAATTAGCTAATTGTAATGCTTATAAAGTAGTTTATGAACAAAGTGATTCTCCAAATATGTAAAGCCCTCTAAATAACGATAGACCTAGGTAAATTTAAGAGAAATAATATGAAATTTGACGAGATATCTCACCGTCAATCGCGTAGCGGACGCTAATCTTCGTGTTTATTGTAAGATATTCTTCGCATGTGATGCGGCGCTCTTGAAAAACCAGTCGCTAGCGGAATCGGTCTGCGCTTGCCGCGCGCGGTTGGCCTGGCAGCTAGCGTCATGTATAGTTCTAAGTATTCCTTTTGCGCTTTACCATGCAAATAATACCGTCTCATGAATTCGGTTTGCCTTACATTTATACGAAAATCAGTCGGTATAGGCCTCGAAGTAATTGTTTATCAATTTCTTGTGAGTTTGCTTCATCACTTTCACTATATGTCTTAAGAAATTCATAGAAAGGTCATTTTGATCCAAACTTCACCCATTGACTTGATACTTTTCAACAAGAACGAATCATAATAAGCAAGCCACAGACATGCACAGTATGTATACAGCGACTCAACACACACAAATAACACACAAAACACACGTACGAACAAGCTGCTCAAGCGGCGCGTGCACTGTGGAGCGACTGGATCTACAATTCCACCTCACAGACTCGATGTATACTCGGAGTTAAAAAATAATGAAATGTGAAAATATCAATAAATAACTCATTGTTGCAATAATACTTCACAATTTAAGACTTGGAAATCATTATTCATACTATTGTTAATAGGGATAGTAAAGATTGTACATATGATCCTTAATTATTTGAATTGACTTTCTTGAAAAAAATTGGTAAATCACTATCTCTCTGCACATATTCTGTATTCACATCCAGGCACGATATACACAATACCGCCGGTGACGTCACCCTCAGGTGTACTAGAGTAACTAGTCTTCGCGCCCGGCAGGAGGCTAATTTCATGAACTATCAAACCAGAATATTGAGAACCAGAGGATTTTTGTGATATGCTATCTGTTTGAACAATCTTATAAATTGTATTATCTGTAGAACACCAATTTAATGGAAATTCATCCCCTTCTTAATTCAACTTAAATCATTATGGAACAGAATGCTTTCTTTCACGGATGTCTGTCCTTGTTTGTTGTCAAGAGCAATTCTGAAGATTGTTTCCATTGTGACATGCATTAATAGGTAGCCATGCTCAACATTAGCATGTGCCCTGTTGCCCGGGCAACCAGATTTGACCTCGGGCAACCAAATTTAGAAGAATGATTAAAGTAGTTGCCCAACTGGGCACCAATTTTTTTTGCGAGACTTTATGTAAGGGGTTTACATGACGGACTCAATGTATTGGGCTTTTGACCTTGAAACTAGGTTTATGATTCATTATAAATCACATTTTATGCGAAGTTTTACTAAAAAAAATCTTCAATGTTGTCATTGTTTGTTTTGGCAAGGGCACCAGATTTTCATTCGGGCACCATTTTGAGGAAAATCAAATATTTGTTGCCCTGCAGGCTCCTCTAAAAATGATTGTTGAGGAATGGTAAGGGAATTTAACCTCTGCCCCTACCGACATGTAAATTGCCACTCTTGGTCTAAACCCATTTCACTACATTGTTATAGCCTGTTGGAATCGCTCCCACATGTTCTAATTCCATTCCATTACATGTACAGTATACAATACAATGTATGTATATTACCTTTTGATATTAACTCACTTTCGCCTATTTCATACATGACATGTACCAATTATATTTGTCTACATGTAATGTAGTGTCCTCTTGGTCTGACTAATTACGTACCTGCACAAACGGAAAACTGGTAGTGGTAACCAAATCATTTGGGAATTGAAATGAAAAAAAAAGGCATTTGACAATTTTAAAAGAAAATATTAAAGATAAATTCCTGTAAAAAAAAAAAATGATAAAGAGTTACGGTCAACTGCAAATTTAAAACAAAAATTCTGATAATATGGCTACAATGAGACTTTAATCAAATTTACATGTACTAGACAATGAAATTAAGACCAAATTGTTACAACCAAAAGATTAAAGCCATGTAATTATTGGACAATCACAGAATTAACCACGTGGAATAAGATGTGTATAACATGACCATCATATCAAAATAGAGACACAAGCACCAGAAAGAAACAAGGATTATCGATAAGAAGATCCATTATCATTTCCCATTATCATTTTACTCAATTTTTTTACAGAGAACACATGAACATTGAAGATTCAAAAATCAAAAAATATATTCCCCCCCCCAATTTGACATCTTTTATTATTTTATGATTTCCTGACATTTGTGAGTTTATTCAGCGACTTTTTCTTCTCTTGATATGATGGGTGACAAATGAGCAGGAACTACACCCATGAATCTACGAAGCTCAGCTTTCTTTTCCTGTCCATTGATCCTGACATGTGGAAATGTTCTGCATGATTTACCTGTTCAAAAAACAGAAAGAAAAAGCAAACTAGTAAAATATCAAGCTGGCTTTGAATTACAAAACATTTCGGTGATCTAATAGGCCCATCCCCCAAAAATTTTATTATTTTTTTATTTCGGTACATACCGACCTATTCCAAATAGTGCCTTCCTTTTTAATGCAATGTAACTTTCTACTATTCTGAGTCTTAATGTAATGCTGCACACCAAATATCCGTGTTTTGGCAATTGTGTAATCGAAAATGTATGCATATGAAAAGAAAGAAAAATCCGCCCTACATGTACTTCCATATCTGTCAGTGACCTGTTACCCTAATTAATTATATTATATTTTTTTTTTTGGGGGATGGGACCCCCAAGGATCTATAGAGCTGTACTACTGAAACTACTGATTGATTTTTCCAAGAAAAAGGTGATAACTCTGAGACCGAACGGGTCCAATGAAATTAAAAAAGAAAGTCTGTGATTTCACCATCTATACCCAGTTATTGGGTTCGAAGCGTTGGGTGTCCGAACACTCAATTTTAACACCATTTCAAAGGGTTGAAGCACTGACTTTGTATTTTTTAGCACAAAATTTTAGAAATATGGAGAACAAATATGATGATGAATAAGAAGTCCCAACATATATTTTGGCTTAGTTTGAGACAAAAAACAGGATTCACTTTTGTTAAAGGAGAAGAAACCCTAGGATCAGTTGAATTGTATAAACAAAAAAAATCAAAGAAACAGATTAAGAAATTTTGAGAGCATTGAATAATATAAAGAAAGTTATGAGCATTTGAATGTTGTGATCAACTAACGCTATGGGATCTACACTGTCAACAGGCTCAAGATGTGTGATGTCACACATGAAATCTCCATACATGACATTACCAAAAATACCAAAAATCTTTTCCTCATGCTAATGGTAGTACAGACTCTCACCCATGATTACATTTTGTGAACCTGTATTACATGTCTCCATGAAAAGAATCTCTGATCTTTTAACGAATAATAAAAAAAGAGATTTTAGTGAATAATGTACAAAAGTAATGGGGAAGTTGTTCGTGTATGACATCACACATCTTGGGCCTGTTGCCAATGTGAGGATCCCCATTAGCGTAGTGATCACACATTCAAATGCTCATAACTTGTTATATTATTCATTTTTTTATTTACATTGATAAGCTTTTTGATTTCTGTTTGTGTTACATATTTAATGAATATCTTGGTTCTTGCCTTTATAAAGTGTCCAAACAAACCCTCATCTAGACCTATATAAAAATAATTTCAGAAGAGGGGGTTAGTTGATTCACTGAGTCGTAACGTTGTGAACGTAGAATCCGTAGGCAAATTTTCATAACTTTAAACAAAAATGGTTTGCGGAAAACAGTGATTGTATTTGTTGAAGTGACTCAAACAGCAGAATGCGACCAACAGCCGAACCTTGACATAGTAATTTGGATGGTTCTGAAGACGCCGGATTGGTTCAATTCACAATTCCTTTTTGGCAATATGAGTCTGCTGTAAATATTGATCTAGACGGTGCACGTTGAAATTTTTTACTACAAATATGCACTCGTCCGATGATACGTTAAGATATGAAATTCATACAATTGTGCTTAAAAATGACATAGTCACAATAAAATTTAGAACGTCATTTATTTTTTGGTAGTACAATTTTTTCATACGTTTTAACTGTCTAAAACGACATAACTAGAGTCGTTGAAGTTCCTATTTATATTTATCTTTTTATCTAAAAAGTAATGTAAGAGTGGCACTTACACCGGACACTTTTTGTGAGTTGAGTCTTGAGTTTTTTTGCGAAGGGTACACTTTGATCGACAGCCGGTGACAACGATAAAAACCTGTTCTGGACAACTGAGGTACACTTGATCGAAAAACACGTGAAGCATAAAAAACTGTCCTTTCGGAACACTGAATACGCGTGTCAGTTACCGTGTCAACCACGGAGGCGGAGATCTACACGGATAGACTATTAGTAGAGCCAAATACAAAATGCATTGTCCTCTAGCTACTGTATGACGAACTTGATACCTTGAATGTGTAGACATTGATTGTGCTGGTGAGTCACAGTACAGTCTGGCTTGTGTATAGTGGTAGACTTCTGTAAACTGTAATTTAATGTAGATCTACAAATTTACCAAACCATTATGAGCTTACGAATCTTGAATTCGGGGAAAATACTAATTCTTATCCACTAATAAGTCTAATATCACGGTATGTTTAAGTTTAGAAATATCGTCGGTCGAGTCTCATTAATACAGTATACCTCAACAAATCGATCACAACGATTGCTCAGACATGTGAATTTATACAGCTTCGAGAGAGGGAGCTGAACAAACTGAATGACAATGCCATGGCATTG
>CALNVZ010003426.1:4144404-4167577 GCA_940671915.1 Paracentrotus lividus | reverse complement strand
TTCCAAGACATTTTGAAATACTTACTGAGAGCTTTTGCTTTCATCTCCGATGCATTTCTTTCACTGATAGGTCTTCATCACTCATGTCTCCCTAGAAACAAAAGACAAATTATTCAAACATTAATTTAAATTATCACTCACCACATAATGTCCTTGGCATGCACATCCCAAAAAGCGTGAAAGGGACTGTTTCAGCTTCCAGTGTTGTGACTACATCTATATCGGACCTCTCGAGCCTCTCTCGATATAAAATTACATGTATCCAGTAACAAAGAAACTAAATCATACGCTGTACAAAAATAAAAAAACAAAAACTTTCATAAATGTTTTGTACACTGTAGGCCCCCTGCATGAAAAAAAAAAACAAAAAAACAAAAAAACAAACAAAAAAAAACAACGCTTTCAGGAAATAATTTTCCTGTAGCATTGCAATTTGCTAGATGCCAGTTTTGTGTGATTGCTGCATAAAATTTCTTTTGTTGTAGTAACTCTTTCATACGACTGTACATACTTTGTTGGAAGTACTCCCCGTTAACCAAAAACTACATGTACTAAACAAATTTGAGAAGTAATATTATTCCCTGCTTTTAAAAAATATCACAGTACACCACAGTATACAGATGTACTCTCCTGATTACAAAGTCTCTATTCTTTGGTGTTGCAATCAACGGCTTGTCATAAAAACATACATAATCCATACATCCATATACATGGACTCAGTAAATTATGAACCTTCCATCATACATAGAAGTCAGAAGAAAACTGGGTGCTTACAAAATTATTAGCAGTCCCAACGCACTCATGCAAAAGAGCTATATACAATGTACATCCTGTACACTGTACTAAATGTAGTCACATACATGTACACTCTATACATTAGATTCTATTTATTAAATGTTATTAATACCAACAATACAATGTAGTTATTCATAATTTGCTATTTCTCTATTATCATTAAAAGTATTCAGGGAGATTTTTTTTTATGAAAAAGTTCAAGTAAGATTTTAATGAGAAAATATTTCATACAATTGAGGAGTAAACAAGTTATAATTTGAAGATACATGTTATACACTGTACTGTATTTCTGTGCAGAATTACCGAGAGCACACAAACTCAAGATTTGATCGTAAATTTCTTGCATGAAAACAACTTGAATTCAAAGAGAAGGTGAACCATGAGTCAAGAAATAATTGTGAGCTTCCAAATATTTTCAAGGTATTTTAGGAAGAATTCTATTGTAGAAAGTTACACTGAAAAAGGATTGCTCTTACAAATGCCCTTCATGACCAAAAAAGCTAATATGTTGGGTCCCGCACATGTGAGCACAGGATAAAACAAAGAAAAACATTTAAGGGTCATTCTATGCCATTCACCCAATGAAAGTGCAATTTGCACCCTTCGTCTCAGAATTTGCTCAAATTTGGTACACATAAAATTTAACATTACCTTCCATGAAACAAAAAAAATAGTGTAAACGCTCCGTCGGTTTCCGAGCTATGGGCGCCCTTTTTGATTTGTTTTGGCAAAAATTGGGTGACCTTCCATTTCAACGCACAATGTGCCGAACTGGTGACCAATTTTTGTTAAAACGGTTACCATTCAAAGGTAATCAAAGAGAATTCAAAAATGGTCAAAATTATATTGGAGCAATTAAAGTGCTATACCTTGACCTTTCCTCTTAACTTGATTTTGACCCCAGACGGAATAAATTTTTACTTGATTTATGTACATGTATGTTTTAATTGTCAGTATAATATTAACATAACATGTAATTCTATGATGAATTTTATTTCTTCACCTTTTAAAACTATTTTGAATGTAATTTAAAATTTACTGTTACCCCACATACATGTACTTTCAACTGAAGTAACATTACAATCAAATACCATAAAGTACCCATCTGTTGCTGATGCTCAAGATCTCAAGGATGTATCCAGTTTGGACAGTAGTGCTGACTACATGTACATGTAGGAAGCATTTTGTTTCTGTCAAAACCGCAGATTTCTGATGATTTGTATGTATACCTACAGTGTATTGCACCCAATCAAAAGGCTAAACAAATGTGTTCATTCATATTAAAGCAAATGGAGTCTGTATATGTATACATTATTATCGTGTTTATGTTTCCTTTATTACCTGAAAAATTTAGTTTCCGTTTTAATTGAATGTAATTTAACTTCAGTTTGGAGTATTCAAGTAAGCCTATAATGGAGACTTGTACACACATTACCAACACAATAATTCACTATGTGGGGTAACAGTAAACTTTGGAAATTACATTGAAAAGAGTTTTTAAAGGTGAGAAATAAAATATCATCCTAGATATTACTGGTTATGTTAATATTATACTGACAATTATCATACATAAAAACAAGTAAAATATTATTTGTCTGGGGTCAAAATCAAGGTTAAGGAAAGGTCAAAGGTCATAGCACTTTAAATTGCTCCAATTTTGATACCATTTTTTAATCCTCTTTGAATTTCCTTTTGATGTACCAGTTTCACAAAAAATTTGTACACCAGTTTAGGCGCATTGTGCCGTTGAATGGAAGGTCACACCCATTTTTGCCAATTTAACAGATCAAAAAGGGCGGGCCATAGCTCGGAAACCGACGGACCGTTTACGATAATTTTTTTGTTTATGGGAAGGTAATGTTTAAATTTATGTATACCAAATTTGAGGAATTCTGAGACGGTAGGGTGTAACCCATTGGGTGATCCAGATGAATGACCCTATTAAAGAGATAATGAAAGAGAAAGTAAAAGAGAAGGACTAAAAACAAAGAAATACATAAGAAATGATGGAAGAAAGATGAAATAAGAATAAAAAACAAAAGAAATACAAGTGATGGAAGAGAAAGTGAAAGAAGGATAAAACAAAGAAATACAATAAGGAACACAAAAAAATACATAAGATACTATACAAGAGAAGGAGACACGTATTAAAGCATATAATCGCATTTAAGTAATAATTGTCATCCGATCTCAACATTTTGTCACGTGACTGTTGAAACTACCGTCATGAAAAATTCGAAAGCGCAATTATGCGAGTGAATGAAAAAGTCTTCCACAACCTTGATGGTAGCTGACGTTTGTCTGAGCTTAGAAAGCTCCTTAATGTGATTGGAATCCACACCATCAACATCCATTACATACATGTATATATACGTTTTTTTCCGTAACGTCAGTTATTGACACAATTTGCTTGTATTTCGCAGGATTTAAATTTTTTTCCTGTAATCCCTTCAGTGTCGTGAGATTATTGAGCTGTATCAATTGGAAGACCTATATCTTATATTTACCGAGCTACAATAAAAAAACAATCAAGAAAATTCATTCTCCATGTAGCATCATTTTATGCCCATGTTCCTACTGTACATACATATTTTGTGACTTTCATGAAATTCTCCAAAATCCTTGCAACTACATCCTACAAATCTATTAATGAACTACAATCGACCGTACAGATCACTCTGAGACAGTTTCTCACATCACAAATATATTTCCTGTTTTACCATTTCACAAGTGCTGTCTTACAATTAAACACTGAGCTACTACATTTTACACATACATAAAAATTTAGATTCGATGAATAATTGACTCTTATACAAAAATAAACTGTATACTGTACATTGTAAGACATTTGGCATTTAATAGCGCATTTCAATGTACATGGAACTGCCCAAAGACCTTTCCAATATTTGAATGAACAAAAGAAAGGATTGTGACTCCCACTGCTTACAAAATTTGAAGGGGGGATCAGAGAGAAATAAAGAGGCTTTCATTTTGTTTCTAATAATTTGACAAAATGACATTCAGAAATAAATGGACAGACTAACTGGATACTTGAACCAGTGAAACTTAATATGCATTGTTGACCTTTCTTAGATTAAAAGGTTCGTTTAGTTAAAGTTGAATAAGAAAACGATCCCAAATATTGAGATATTTATATTAATAGCATCCTTACACCCACCAAAAATACTGAGTGGCGTTTTCAACCCCCAAAATAAGTTCAGAATAGTGAATTTTAACGATGTCCCCTACCCATATTTCCGAGTTCCTCCCGGGATGCGTATCACACTAGTGTTCCTCTCCGTCGACGTCACCAAACGGAATTCGCGTCTTGCGAATTAAACACAAGGCACGCCGTGCGTAACACTGACACATTTATATGAATCTACTTGTGTGTCAGAACTTTTATTTTATCGTTATTAAGTTTATGTGAATGATTTTAAAACAGAAATAAAAATGAAGCAATGTCATACAGTCAATAATATGCCTCTACATGTTAGAATATTCTTATTTTAGCATTTTAAGACGAGGACCGTGCGAAACAAGTCAATAAATACTGACTGTTGTACATAAATAAACATAAATGTACATAAAATTAAGATTCGATGAATAATTTACTCTTCTACAAAAATACTGTTTACTGTACATTGTATTACATGTACATTTGGCATTTTAATAGCGCATTTCAATGTACATGGAACTGCCCAAAGCACTTTCCATATTTGAATGAAACAAAAAAAGGGATTGTGATCCCCTCTGCTTACAAATTTGAAGCGGGGATCAGAGAGAAATAAGAGGCTTTCATTTTGTTTCAATAATTTGACAAAATGACATTCAGAATATAATGGACAGACTATACTGATACTTGAACCAGTGAAACTTAATATGCATTGTTGACCTTTCTTAGATTAAAGGTTCGTTAGTTAAAGTTGAATTAAGAAACGATCCCAAATATTGAGATATTTATATTAATAGCATCCTTACAACCCACCAAAAATACTGATGGCGTTTCAACCCCCAAAATAAGTTCAGAATAGTGAATTTTAACGATGACCCCTACCCATATTTTCCGAGGTCGCTCCCGGGGATGCGTACTAACACTAGTGTTCTCTCCGTCGACGTCACAAACGGGGAATCGGTCTTGGCGAATTAAACACAAAGCACGCGTGCGTACACACTGACACATTTATATATCTACTTGTGTGTCAGAACTTTATTTATCGTTATTAAGTTTATGTGAATGATTTTTAAAACAGAAATAAAAAAATGAAGCAATGTCATACAGTCAATAGAACTTATTTTGGGGGTTGAAACGCCACTCAGTATTTTTGGTGGGTTGTAAGGATGCTATTAATATAAATATCTCAATATTTGGGATCGTTTTCTTAATTCAACTTTAACTAAACGAACCTTTTAATCTAAGAAAGGTCAACAATGCATATTAAGTTTCACTGGTTCAAGTATCCAGTATAGTCTGTCCATTATATTCTGAATGTCATTTTGTCAAATTATTAGAAACAAAATGAAAGCCTCTTTATTTTCTCTCTGATCCCCCCTTCAAATTTTGTAAGCAGTGGGGATCACAATCCCTTTCTTTTGTTCATTCAAATATTGGAAAGTGCTTTGGGCAGTTCCATGTACATTGAAATGCGCTATTAAAATGCCAAATGTACTTACAATGTACAGTATACAGTATTTTTGTATAAAGAGTACAATTATTCATCGAATCTTAATTTTATGTACATGTGTTAAAATGTAGTAGCTCAGTGTTTAATTGTAAAGACAGCACTTGTGAAATGGTAATAACAGGAAATTACTTTTGTGATGGTGAGAAACTGTCTCAGAGTGATCTGTACGGTCGATTGTAGTTCATTAATAGATTTGTAGGATGTATGTTGCAAGGATTTTGGAGAAATTCTCATGAAAGTCACAAAAATATGTATGTACATGTAGGAACATGGGCAATAAAATGATGCTACATGGAGAATGAATTTTCTTGATTGTTTTTTATTGTAGCTCGGTAAATAATAAGATATAGGTCTTCCAATTGATACAGCTCAATAATCTCACGACACTGAAGGGATTACAGGAAAAAAAATTTAAAATCCTGCGAAATTACAAGCAAATTGTGTCAATAACTGACGTTACGGAAAAAAACGTATATATACATGTATGTACATGGATGTTGATGGTGTGGATTCCAATCACATTAAGGAGCTTTCTAAGCTCAGACCAAACGTCAGCTACCATCAAGGTTGTGAAGACTTTTCATTCACTCGCATAATTGCGCTTTCGAATTTTTCATGACGGTAGTTTCAACAGTCACGTGACAAAATGTTGAGATCGGATGACAATTATTACTTAAATGCGATTATATGCTTTTAATACGTGTCTCCTTCTCTTGTATAGTATCTTATGTATTTTTTTGTGTTCCTTATTGTATTTCTTTGTTTTATCCTTCTTTCACTTTCTCTTCCATCACTTGTATTTCTTTGTTTTTTATTCTTATTTCATCTTCTCTTCCATCATTTCTTATGTATTTCTTTGTTTTAGTCCTTCTCTTTTACTTTCTCTTTCATTATCTCTTTAATAGGGTCATTCCATCTGGATTCACCCAATGGGTTACACCCTACCGTCTCAGAATTCCTCAAATTTGGTATACATAAAATTTAACATTACCTTCCCATGAAACAAAAAAAATTATCGTAAACGGTCCGTCGGTTTCCGAGCTATGGCCCGCCCTTTTTGATCTGTTAAATTGGCAAAAATGGGTGTGACCTTCCATTTCAACGGCACAATGCGCCTAAACTGGTTGACAAATTTTTGTGAAACTGGTACCATTCAAAAGGAAATTCAAAGAGGAATTAAAAAATGGTATCAAATTGGAGCAATTTAAAGTGCTATGACCTTTGACCTTTCCTTTAACCTTGATTTTGACCCCCAGACAAATAATATTTTTACTTGATTTTTATGTATGATAATTGTCAGTATAATATTAACATAACCAGTAAATATCTAGGATGATATTTTATTTCTTCACCTTTAAAAACTCTTTTCAATGTAATTTACAAAGTTACTGTTACCCCCACATAGTGATATTTGTGTTGGTAATGTGTGTACAAGTCTCCATTATAGGCTTACTTGAATACTTCCAAACTGAAGTTAAATTACATTCAATTAAAACAGGAAACTAAACTTTTCAGGTAATAAAGGAAACATTAAACACGATAATAATGTATACATATACATAGACTCCATTTGCTTTAATATGAATAGACACATTTGTTTAGCCCTTTTGATTGGGGTGCAATACACTGTAGGTATACATACAAATCATCAGAAATCTGCGGTTTTGACAGAAACAAAATGCTTCCTACATGTACATGTAGTCAGCACTACTGTCCCAAACTGGATACATCCTTGAGATCTTTGAAGCATCAGCAACAGATGGAGTACTTTATGGTATTTGATTGTAATGTTACTTCAGTTTGAAAGTACATGTATGTGGGGGTAACAGTAAATTTGTAAATTACATTCAAAATAGTTTTTAAAGGTGAAGAAATAAAATATCATCATAGAGATTTACATGTTATGTTAATATTATACTGACAATTAAAACATACATGTACATAAAAATCAAGTAAAAATATTATTCGTCTGGGGGTCAAAATCAAGGTTAAAGGAAAGGTCAAAGGTCATAGCACTTTAAATTGCTCCAATAATATTTTTGATACCATTTTTGAATTCCTCTTTGATTATCCTTTGAATGGTACCTGTTTCACAAAAATTGGTCAACCAGTTCAGGCACATTGTGCCGTTGAAATGGAAGGTCACACCAATTTTTGCCAAAACAAATCAAAAAGGGCGGGCCATAGCTCGGAAACCGACGGAGCGTTTACACTAATTTTTTTTTGTTTCATGGGAAGGTAATGTTAAATTTTATGTGTACCAAATTTGAGCAAATTCTGAGACGGAAGGGTGCAAAATTGCACTTTCATTGGGTGAATTGGCATAGAATGACCCCTTAAATGTTTTTCTTTGTTTTATCCTGTGCTCACATGTGCGGGACCCAAACATATTAGCTTTTTTGGTCATATGAGGGCATTTGAAGAGCAATCCTTTTCAGTGTAACTTTCTACAATAGAATTCTTCCTAAATACCTTGAAAATAATTTGGAAGCTCACAATTATTTCTTGACTCATGGTTCACCTTCTCTTTGAATTCAAGTTGTTTTCATGCAAGAAATTTAACGATCAAATTCTTGAGTTGTGTGCTCTCGTAATTCTGCACAGAAAATACAGTACAGTGTATACATGTATCTTCAAATTATAAACTTGTTTACTCCTCAATTGTATTGAAATATTTTCTCATTAAAATCTTACTTTGAACTTTTTCATAAAAAAAAAATCTCCCTGAAATACTTTTTAATGATAATAGAGAAATAGCAAATTATGAATAACTACATTGTATTGTTGGTATTAATAACATTTAATAAATAGAATACTAATGTATAGAGTGTACAATGTATGTGACTACATTTAGTACAGTGTACAGGATGTACATTGTATATAGCTCTTTTGCATGGGAGTGCGTTGGGACTGCTAATAATTTTGTAAGCACCCAGTTTCTTCTGAACTTCTATGTATGTGGAGAGGTTCATAATTATCTGAGTCCATGTATTATGCATGGTATGGATTAGTGTATAGTTTATGACAAGCCGTGTGATCTGCACACCAAATGATAGAGACTTTGTAATCAGGAGAGTACATCTGTATACGTGTGTGTACATGTATATTTTTTAAAAAGCAGGGAATAATATTACTTCTCAAATTTGTTTAGTACATGTAGTTTTTGGTTAACGGGGGAGTACTTCCAACAAAGTATGTACAGTCGTATGAAAGAGTTGAACTACACAAAAGAAATTTTATGCAGCAATCACACAAAACTGCATCTAGCAAATTGCAATGCGATACCAGGAAAATTATTTCCTGAAAAGCGTTGTTTTTTTTGTTTGTTTTTTGTTTTTTGTTTTTTTTTTTTCATGCAGGGGGGCCTACAGTGTACAAACAACATTTATGAAAGTTTTTGTTTTTTATTTTTTGTACAGCGTATGATTTAGTTTCTTTGTGTACTGGATACATGTAATTTTTATATCGAGAGAGAGCTCGAGAGGGTCGATATAGATGTAGTCCACAACACTGGAAGGCTGAAAACAGTCCCTTTTCAACGCTTTTTGTGGATGTGCATGCCAAGGACATTATGTGGTGAGTGATAATTTAAATTAATGTTTGAATAATTTGTCTTTTTGTTTCTAGGGAGGACATGAGTGATGAAGACCTATCAAGTGAAAGAAATGCATCGGGAGATGAAAGCAAAAAGCTCTCAAAGTAAGTATTTCAAAATGTCTTGGAATTAATAGATGGGTCATTCCACAGGGTTGGGGCAACAGCATATTTTTGTGTACATCCCACATATCTTGTATTATTCTGAATTTGTTGTTTTTTAAATTATATTGTATTAGAAGGTTCTATTTGAAGGCAAGTGTTTATTTGATCTTATGATGGAAAAATTCTGTGTTTAAAAAAAAATGTTAAGTGTTGGTGTGCCTTTATTTCCTGTTGTCCCCTCATTTTTAGAGGGTACCAAGTGTGACATGAAAACATGTAATTTTCAGATATAATTATCAGCAAAAGTTAATGACTTAGCCATCACTCTGTAGTTGTTTTTTACCAGGCAATATAATGATGTTTAAAAGTACAGAAGGTTTCTTGGCAAAAGCTAACAGTAGCTGTAAAAATTAAATCCAAAGTTAGGCCATATACCACCGTTACAAGAGTTGTCCCCCTTCAGATTTAATGTAACTGAGGTATAGTGACATTTTATTCAAAAATAGATTGCACTAATCTCATGCTGCCATCGGGGAAATATACAGGCTGGTCATAGAAATATTATCATAGGAAACCTTGGTTTGATAGATGTAAAAAGAACAAGAAAAATATGTGTCATTTCCCAAATTTGAATCGTGATGTCCCCTGTATTTTGTAACGGTGGTTCAAACTCCTTCTTTGATCTCAGAAAATAGAAAGATTCAGCGCTCTTTGGGGGGAGGCTATATTACGTATGTGAATGTTTCGGGGGGAGACTAAAAAATTGAGTCAGCAATCCCGTGGACGATTTAGGGCGTTTTTAACGTGATGTCCCTGTAAACGGTGGTACAAAAAAATGAAATCATTTTCTCCTTATGCAAGAAGCATAGACACTGATTTATTGATATTTCAAAGAAATGAAGTCTGTGGACTACCATATTGCCTCCTTGTGATATAAATTTAATTTTAACTGATTTTATCATGCAAAGAAATGGTGAATTGGCCATTTATTTTACACTACAGTCCATGTATCCATTTTTATGTGGAATGACAAATTTATGATCTGATGGAAAAAATGGTTCACATTTCTCCATGTGACCTCATCAAATCAAAGTAGTATTCTAGTGTGTAATCATCTACCTCACCTTGAGTCATCTGTATTCTGCTTTATTTTATTTTACCCTTAAACCTGGTATATTGCATGTCAAATTACAATTTTGTTCATCATACATGAATGTTTCATTGCTATGCATTTGCATATCAATTTACAGTTTAACTGATTTCAATATATTCAAAGATATTTATTAGTAGATAATAATGAATTATGCCTTACAACAATGTATTTTAATGTATTAATATTTTTAATAAACTTCGCATGCAATGGTATCAGATAATAATGGAACCAGCCGTTCAGGGACATGTGTCCCTCGTAAAGGGGTACTTCTCTTAAAGAAGGGCCACCTTCATACAGAATTGGTTGGAATTACCACAGGAAATCAATTTTATATAAGAAAGACATCATTTCCTTCAACTCTCTCAGTCGCAATCATTTTCAGTAAGCTTTCATTTTCAGAATTCAGGAAAAATTATAAATGGGAGGTCCAACATGGGGCACAGGAGAAATGAATTACATTCACATACACATTGGCTTTCATAATCAGCCTTTGATTGTCTGAAAATAACGCCATCAGTCATAGAAATATTGTATGGATTATGCTTGTGTGATTGATGAGACTGATGGAACTTGAAATTTTGAATGCTTGGAGAAGAGAAATGAAGGCAAAAATTCCTGAAAAAAATGTCCCCTGATAAACGGTGGTATTTTTACATCTGGTAGCTCTGATTACTCTAGAATGAAAAGGTCGATTTACAAAATGCAAATGGAATTTATTGAAGTGGTAATGTAGCTAACTTCCAATGATAGTTTCATCTCATTTGAAACACTTTTATTTTTGAGCTTCCATGTCACAGAAATTGCCCCAACCCGATGGAATGACCCAGATACAAAATTCATTATTAACGTGACTTTCCTGTGTCTCAGTTCAACAAGGATGCTTTGAACAGCAGAATTCCATGACAGAATAGAGAGTTATTTGACCCTAAAACTTCTTGCATACATTTACTTAAATCATCCTGGGTTTTTTCCTCCTGCAAAATTGCAATGTACATACTATTTTTTTTTTCTTATTTGAAGGTTTCATTGCACGAATACAATGTGAAACCCTTTCCAGGGGATTTTTTTTTTTCAGGGTTCAGGTCAAGGCATATGACAGTAGATGTAACTCAATTGACCTTCACGTTTCTCTGTTTCAGCCAAACTTTTTTTATCCAACAATTTCTATGAACGTTTGGGTCATTGTTTTAAAGTTTTGATTTCAATTTGGTTACAACTTCAAGGTTTACAGAAACATGTTCCTTCATCACAGCTTTGATATAGTCCATGTGATGGAAAACAAAACTATTTTTGTCTCTTCTCCATTTTTACAATGTTTGTTGTTGTTGTTGTTTGTTTGTTTTGTTTTGTTTTGTTTTGATTTTTTTAAATGTGAGGGGATGGGGGTGCCCCAAAGTTAAATTTCATTAATATATTTAGCAATGTTTTATATTGTGTTTTCTTGTACATTATAACGATATCTTACATGTATGTGTATTTTAAGTGGGGCCCCTCTCACAAGCCTCAGCTTCCCTAGGGGTCCTAAAACCACTCATGTTGTTATGAATTCAAAACTCCTGTAAATGTATTTCAACAGTGATCAATGTACATGTATACTATGTTTGGTTTTGAATAAATTCATTTACTCATTCATTCATCCATTCAAAAGACTTTCTTTTGAGAGAAATGTCATATTCCAAATACATTGTTTTACATGTACATACATGTCTTGATTTTAAAACCTTTACATTTGTATGTTGTTCACGATATCCAATGCGTGAAAAACATGGAATTTATTCAGACGAGTGTACATGTAGATGCGTGCAACTGCATGTGAACCCAAGCAGAAATGGTGCTTTCTGAAAAAAATTGGAGATTAAGGCTAGCTTTACGTTATCCCTCGAAATCATAGGAAACTAAAAGGGCATACATGAGTACATGTACATGTATGTGCCTGAAGTATCATATGGTGCGTAAGATGATCTAGATGTAATGGGTACCTGGTAAAACCAAGCTCAGGATTAGTGTTCTCTCTCTCTTTTCTCTAGAACAAATATTACGTTTCTGGGTTACATGTAAAAGAGTACATGTACATGCACATGTTAATTTAACGTGTATGTCGTGTGACTCTCCCTCTGTAGATCTCTAGATTTGATAATGACCTAGCGCATGTTTTTCAATGGAATTCACGTAGCCAGACATGCTAACTCAAATACAATGTACATTTGTATGCGGGTATCACTTTTTTTCTATTAGGAAATTGATAGAACGGTGGATATAATTTCGATCGTGAACTCATGTACATAGATGTAAAAATAGAATAATAACATTCTAAAGGGCCTGTCCCACTGGAGGCGATCGCTGTTGCGACAACTGGCCATCTTGCTGTTGTGAGTGTGGTAGCAAGTTGTTGTTGTAGCCTGGTGTACATATAGTCATATTTAGGTTTATTATCACCTTTTTTAAAGCCGAACTCCTTACAATTATGAAATTATCAGGTTGTCGCCACAACGATCGCCCCCTGTGGGACAGGCCCTTTAGCACACATTGTATCTATGGTATCGTCTCTCTTTAATAGCAATAGAAATTATAAGGACACAATATTACTCCACTGCATTCTTGAATAAAGGCTATTTGAAAGAGTAGTTTTACTCTGAAAAATTCTGCAGTTTAGAAATAAACTTGAGTTTACATCAGACAATACGCTGTATACATACATGTACAGAGTGAGTAAAAAAAAAAATGCCCCATCACTTTGTAGTTGTCTTGCTTGAAACATGAACATTTAATCGTGGGTTTCATACAGAAGAGTGATAAATCGTCTTACCATCTGTTGGTGCCCTTTTCTTTAAGATCATTATAGACCATGAAAGTGATGACATTTCATTTTTCATTTTTTATTTTTAGATTATATTTTTACCAAAGTATTGACATTTATTGATGTGAATTCACTAAAATTTTGACATTTATTAAATTTATTTGATTTCTTGAATGTGATGGCATTTATTGATTTGATTGATTGGTTAGTTGATTTCATGCAACTGATGACATTTTAACTTTAATTAATAATTAAATTATTAATTATTAATTTGATTTTATCAGGCAAAACCACAGTGAGATTGAGAAGAGAAGAAGAGAGAAGATGAATACATACATACAGGAATTAAGTGCTATGGTCCCTACGTGCAGCTCTATGTCATCTAAACTTGATAAGCTTACTATACTCAGAATGGCCGTACAACATATGAAAACACTTCGAGGTGAGTAGCATTTCAATTTGATAATCTTAACATACTCAGAATGGCCGTATAACATATGAAAACACTTAGAGTTTAATAAGCAACGTGTAATAACAATGATAATAATATAGGTTTCTAAGAGCTTTGCAGACATATTATCCTGTCTTTTTGTTCTTTAATCTCTCTTCTTCAACTTTTGCTCCTCATGAATAAACATTAATGTGACTGCACTGTATGACATATATCCAATTATTTAGGAGCTTAAAGTTCACATAAAGAGGCTAACGATAAGCCATCTTTCTTGTGTTTTTAATTTTAGGACCCTATGTTCACATAAAGAACCATCCTAAAGCTGTCTTTCATGTGTTTCTATATTCTGTTTTAGGAGCTTCAAGTTCACGTAAGGAAGCAAATTATAAGCCGTCTTTCCTATCAGAAGATGACCTCAATCCCCTTATTCTGGAGGTAAGAATTATCTTAATTTTGATTTTCATTTAAGCCATAATTACGTTTACAATTATCAACAGCTCAATCGAATAATAAAAAGAGAAATTTTAAGAAGTTCTTACATGTACTTCAATTATCATGTAGGAACTGAAGAAACTGCACTGTAGCATTTACTAGTTGAAACTTCTACACAAAAATTGTAAATTACAGTTGTCTAGCCAAAGTATACGAGCAAATCAACTTATTTTAAATAAATAAATTGTATCCCATTATAACAACAACAACAAAAAAAACCTATCAAATCCATTGTATTTTGATGATCAGCCTCCATCTATGCTAGAATTTGTATTGCATGCTGGTCACGTTATGATAACGTGTCTCTCAATATGTGGGATAATCCCTGACATGATTGCACTGGATTGTGACCCTAATCTGTGCATATTCTATGTACAGTCTGTGTCAAATAAAATGGTACAAGTGGAAACCATATTTTATAGTATGAAGATTGATCACAACCTGGTATTGTTTGGTATTTTCATAAAGCAGGAAAATCAGACTTTCCTCTTCAATTTTTTTTCATCACATTTGGTGCTGTAATATTTGAGATACAAATGTATGACTAGTTTTCTACAATCAAGAAAAATCCATTTTTCACACGCCGTCCCATATCTTTGTGTATGTTTCGCATAATGGCCATGAATTCAGCGCTCCAGAACAATAGAAGTGCGTACTTTCGATTTGTTCCTCGTCACACAAAGTTTAGCATACATGTAAGTATTGTTATACGAAAGCAAATTATACAGAACAAGGTGCATCAGCAAGGAAAATCTTTTGGCTTTAGTTTGGTACAATGTACCACATACACACATCATTTGAAAAGATTTCACACCTAAATTATTTTTTCCCCAACTGAACCATTTTTTTGACACAGACTGTACGATGATATATTTATTGCGTATGTTTGCTGAGTGAGTGTGTATGTAATCCCTACAGGCTGCCGAGGGATTTCTCTTTGTCGTAAGCTGTGATAGAGGAAGGGTTCTCTACGTATCCGAGTCTGTGCTCAACGTTCTCAATATTACGTGGGTGAGTATCGATTGCTGAACTCAGTGTCAGGGAGGAAGAGGGAAGGGGGTGAGTTGGGAAATTATTGAGAAAATCATGTTTTTTTTTAATTAATATATCCCTTACAGCATAATGAAAGATTCTATTATTATCATTAAATCTCAAGTTTATCTTTCCTTTTATGACTCTCTTTTTTTTTTTTTTTCTGAGCAATCCTCTCTTTTACTTCATATCTTTCTCTATCACTCCTCTATTTTCCCTCTTCTATCTCTGCTTCTCCTTCCTTGACTCTATTTGCATTAACTTCTCAAGGTGCTGCATATTTTGTGATGCACTTTTATTTCAAGCTTGATAACGCCCAAGATGTAAATCATGCAATGTTGTTTTTTTACGAGCTCGGCTTAAAGCAATATTTTTTGTTTTAGGCTTTGTCATAAAACTTTCTTTTGTGTTTTGTGTTTGGGGTAGAGAGAGCGAGGAGGATTGATGGAGAGTGTACGTGTATTAGAGAGAAATGAAGGGAAAGTGTTACAATGTGATAGATAAGAAGATAGATTAAGCATACATTTAGCTTTTTATTAGAGCTGTGACACTTAATGCATTTGTTGACTTCATACACAGTACAGAAAATGCAATATCCAAATTTTGAGTTACTCCTATTTTTACTTTTTTTTTAAAATACATGTCAAGATCGCCTTGTACACTTTACTTTTAGGCCGAAGCAACACATGCCTTTCAATAGCCCTTGAATGAGATAAATGATATAAAGTGAAATGCTTAATTTTGTTTTTGTTGGAATTATGTTATAGGAACGTTTGATTGGCCAGAGTCTCTTTGACGTGCTCCATCCCAAAGATATACCAAAGGTCAAAGAGCAACTCTCTTCATCTGACCTTTCACCTCGAGAACGCTTTATTGATACCAAGAGTAAGTATGACCTTTAACCCATGGTGATGTGTAATTGTGTTTGTGTCCATGTTCACATTTTTTGTTACCTTTGTTTAGAAATTTGTGTAATTTCTATGATAAGCTCGCAATCATCAAACCGATTGACGTTTTGCCACAAAAATCATTTAAAGCGTCAGGATAAGGAAAATGTTTTGGATGATTGAAATTGTTCTAGATATGTCACATTCACAATCTAATTTCTAGAGAGAGATTTTTTTTTTTTTTTTTTTTTTGGGGGGGGTGGTTGTCTGAGCCAACATGTTTAAGTCTTTGAACATGACAGAGATTAGTGTCTTTGTATGTGGTTGCACATGTATGATAATTGTATCATGATTCTGGTTTGAATTTAGCGGGTATGTTTGGTGAATCTGAAATGACGATGTCACCACCCTCAGCTGTCATCAGGGGCCAGGAGATCTTTCTTCTGTAGAATGAGGATATATAGCCCGGAACATGCTGTCAAAACAGAAGACGGCCAAACATGGAAAAGACTGAAAACAGCCAGCTGGTAAGATGAGATAAGAAATCAGACTCTTCAGACCCTCCCCTCTTGGGGTACAAGAGTACAAACAAACCATATTTACAAATGAGATAAATGCATAATAAATGTAATCATAATAGTAGATAAAAACACTTAGCACAATAGGTATTCATATACACAGACCTTATGGCCCGTATCCTGATCTGAAGACTGATCTTGTATGAAGTTAAACAATAACATCACACAATGGATCCCCAGAAATACTAAAGACCTGCAGCGCGAAAGAAAATCTTGAAAGTTGTGCATATCTTGTGCTTCGGCACGATTTCAAGACAATGTATTGTACCGGAAATCCATTGAGTTGATTGATGCAACAATCTATTATTAGTAGTGCCACTGATACTTGCAGTAGTCAAGATGAGCCTACATTTTCAGCTGGAAAGCACAATGGTATTGTTCTTCCCTGAATGAATTATGGACTTAGATTCTCATTTTGCAGCAGTCGATTTTGAACGGCATGGCGCTAACTCGTAAATCTCAGGAAAATGTCCATTTTGTTGATAAATACAATGTATGCAATCGATCAAAAAATTATGGATTGTTTGGTAATGCAACTTTATTTTAGCGAAATTTTGACAACTTTTAGCTTCAAGGTAACAAGAAAAGTGACAAATTAGGTGCCCCAAACATAAAACTCGCAAAGCCATATCAAATTCTAAACCACCTATACCCCTAGTTTAGAATTCTTTACAAATGTTTATACATATCCAGTCTGCTGTCATAACTTAAGATGCTATCGCTGACTGGATGTGTATTTTTAGACACACGCTTCACTGACTACATAGAAAAGCATGCAAACCAGCGTTGCATTCTCGTTTCAAAATCCGTACAATTTCAGTGCTATAGCACAACTCTAGTCGGGGGATCAGAATATGGGCCAAAGTGTTACAAGGAAGACATTTCTTCAAAAAGAAACATGCTTCTCTTTATGTTAATTGTTTTATCATTCGCTAATTGAATCACATACATGTAGGTGTCTATAAATAACAAATATTTTTCAAAACACAATAAAAGTAATTTTCCATTTATGGTTGTGAATATGTAACGTTATTGTATAAATTGATAAAGTGACTATCTACAAATGTATGCTTTGGGGTATTGAAATTAAAAAAACGATATTAATATTTTTAAACCGTGATTTTTCTAATAGTACCTTTGTAAAACAGCCTTAAATGTGCAGGTAAATTGAGGGGCTTTCCACCCGACCCAAACCCACACCTTGAACTTGTTAACTATAAATTAATATCCCTGGTATACGTGTATATATCTCTTTCCTGATCTAGATCGTAAGAAGTATGCAACGATACACTGTACAGGATACTTGAAGAGTTGGCCCCCAGCGAAAGTTGGTCTTGATAAGGATGAGATGGAAGTCGACATCGATGGTTGTAATCTAAGTTGTCTTGTTGCAGTCGCCAGAGTACAGGTAATCTATCTTGAATTTCAATTGTAATTTAGCGAATTCTCCAGTAAAAGGTTAAATCTCTCATATTTTAATTGTAATTTATCAGATCATCCTGTAAAATCTATTGTATGAATAAATATAGCAAAACCTTACAGATTGTTTTGAACATAGTTAGGGCCATAATAGATATTTATTTTATATTGATAAAGAATTTGTTCTTTGTTCTTTATGCAATCAATAAAATTACATGCTTTAGGTCAGCTTTGTATGTGTATGTACCTTGGGCAGTTAAGCAATAACAAATTTATTCTTTAGGTTGTCAATCTTATGTCCTTTAAGCTTTTTAATCAAACTTTTAATGCCATTGAAGATCGTTTGGTTATTATATCTTATAAATGCATCAGATAAATGACAATTCAAAATGAATTAAACTAATGTTGGTTAACATTTCTTTTTAACTCTTTGCCTGCCAAGTTCGACTATAGTCACAATTGTACTTATTAACTATACAATCGTAATAATTCATTTCCTCTGTAATGGTTGGGCCAAAAGATCTGAAAATCACTGATAATGCTAGGACCGGGTCTGCGGCATAATTTCTCGTAGTTCATACAAAGCACATATTGTTATACTATTTTTAATAATTAAAGAGAAAAGTCTTCTTTTTTATGATTAAAATTAATGTGGCGGGCAAAGAGTTAATCAATTACATTCAAGTTTTTATTTTTTGAAATAATCTAAAAGACTTCTTAAATTTCACAACATAAATGATCTAGTGGTATAAGTCTTTGTAATTATGGAATTATGAATATAAGATGGAATAATGTTTTTAAGTTATGGGTCAATTGTTAATTTCAATCTTTTGACTTTTAATGTTTTCTGTCCATTACAGACTATTCAGAGCCTGTTGCCTTCACCTCACAATAACATTCAACTCAAACCAATTGAATTTGTTTCCAGGCTTGCCATGGATGGCAAGTATACCTTCGTAGATCAAAGGTTAGTACATTCAACCCAATAGTTGGTCATTGATTCAATTCCACCCTAAGTTAGTCAGTAATACAAGTAAATTTGTCTCTAGATTTGCCACGGATGGGAAGTATACCTTTGTAGATTAAAGGGTTTCATGATATATCAGTTGATATCAACAATTTTATCCATATTACACTTTAGTAACCCATTTTGCGGCAGATCTAGATATGCTTGCAACCACTCGCCACACCAGTATAAAATTATCATCATCATCATTATCATCATCTTCATCATCTTTATCATCCTCATCACCATCCTCATCATCACCATCATCATCATCATCATCATCGAGTGCAGTTTATTTGAAAGGGCATCTCCATAGCTTGCTGTTATATTTGATTATTCAATACGTCTGCAATCCATACAGCTCAGTAAAAATTATTAGACAAGCTTTTTTTTCTGTTCAGGGATAAGAGCGCCATTTTCATAACTGTACTCATCTGTCAATGATATAATTTGCTGACGAATGTATAAAGTAGAATTAGTCTTTGTGTGATATGTTTTCTTTCCACACAAAGGAAAAAACACACGCACACTGAAACCTTTATGAAAAAGGAACTGGTCTAATAGATTTTAGCCTAGCTGTATATACTTGTAACCTAATTTTTTTCTGATTTTCTTTTTCTTCATAGAGCTACAGCTGTAATGGGCTACTTACCACAGGAACTCTTGGGTACCTCATGTTATGAATACTATCACATTGATGACATCTCAACCATGGCAGAGTATCATAAAACAGGTATACTATAATATCATGTTTAATATGAATACTATCACATTGATGATATCTCGACCATGGCCGAGTATCATAAAACAGGTATTCAAAAGAGCATAATATTCATTCAATATCAGAAACAGATACACACCTAATCATGGATAACCCATGATCTGCAAACAAAGACTCCAGTTCGACACTCAAACAAATTTATATTATGTCTAGGTAAGAGACTAGACTCTTTACCCATTGTTTGTAATGTTTGTGCGAGAGTAGCCTCAATACCCAAGTAAATCTAGTATCCTACTGCAGACTCTGATTATGTACTATGTAAAGACTATAGGGTTGTGCCTGCTAATTAGAGATGTTCAAGAACTTGTAGATGGATGGGGCATCCATCTAATCTCCATTTTTTTCTTTTTTTTTCCTCTCAGTGTTATCAAGTAGAGAGAAGATCTTGACGAGTTCATATCGCTTCAGAGCTAAGAATGGAGAGTTTATCCTGCTTCGATCTCGTATGTTCACATTCCGTAATCCATGGACCAAAGAGATTGAATATGTCGTCTCTACAAATACATTAGTGTGAGTATTATAGATTCCATGGCATTCGCTCCAGCAACATTTGCTTTGCTGTAAATTCCATACACTGATCGAGTGACTAACTTTGACCTGGATTAAACAACTACATGTACATGTAAACCCTACCACAAGATTAAACCCTATTGCATCCGTAACCCTACATCATGGACAAAATAATGGCAGAAGCAATTGTTGCAGGAGCAAAAATTGTGTCACTGTATTATAGGATACAACAGAAGAGTTTATGCCATATATTTTGATGGGTTTTAGGTTTGTTTTCATCCCATACATAGATATTTTACCTCTCTGAGACGACCTCAAAGGACGTCCACAAACATTGCTGCCTATAAAACCCTGCATCTAGATAGCAATTGCCCATATATGTATTTCATTAACAAGCAGGGGGTAGCAATGCTATTAACCTATTGACGGCTGAGCCCACGTATACTCGGGCTGAGGTCTATGGGAAATGTGTATTATAGCCAAATAAATCGATAGTATTATTGAATATTCTTCATTGATCCTTGTAGAAACAAAGATGAAGCGGTGCCGTCTAACAGCAATGAGTGTGGTTCTACAAACAAGGAATCATCACAGCTCCAATCACTCATCACCAACCTGAATAAATCAGCAACTATGCCTGGTGTAGCAACGAACAACACTCACATGGGAGCTGGAAAGATTGGATGGAAGATAGCGGAGGAAGTCATGGAAGCTGAGAGAATGTGAGTGACATTTTGATTTTGCTTTGGAAATTGAGTGAGATTGAGTTGAAATCGAGTTTCAATTAAATGTGAGGGACATATTGAGTTTAAGTTAGAAATTGAGTTTCAATTTGAGTAATATAATATGTTTGAGTTAGAAATTGAGTTTCAATGTACTATGCCTGATGTAACAACAAACAACACTCACATGGGAGCAGGGAAGATCGGATGGAAGATAGCAGAGTAAGTCATGGAGGCTGAGAGAATGTGAGTAATATATTGAGTTTGAGTTGAAAATGATGTATTGAAGAAAGGAAACATGAATTTGAAACATATTAATGTTATGAACTGTAACAACATAAAATGTTTTTATGATGATATCTTACAGGAATGAAGTATCGTCAAGTGGTTGGGAGTCTAAGGATGCCAGTCCTGCACACTCTCAAGGTATAGAAGCCGTCACGTCCGCTGCGCCTGAAAGCACCAACATACCTCCTCGTGACGTCCACAGCAACACCGACCCTAAACCAGACAAGATGCCTTCTACCGTCAAGACGGGGCAGTCGTTTCTGCTCGCCAGCTCATTGATGGGCGGGGATGAAGGGAGCGCCAGTGGAAGCCTACCGGTCAATCCCTTTGCGGAGATGTCAGCAGGGTTATCGACATCGGCTCTAGCAGCTGAGTTGAGTAGTCCTGGTGCAGCAGCTGCTGCTGCGGCTAAGGTCAAGGAGATGGGAGGGGATGATGAGGCAGCTATGGCTTTTATTATGAGCTTGTTAGAGGCTGATGCAGGGCTTGGAGGCTCAGTAGACTTCAACGATCTTCCGTGGCCTCTATGATAAGTTGCAGTTGCCTAAGACTTCTTAGAAGTTGTCCGAGTTAAAAAGTGGTGCTACAGTCAACTCCCGTTATAACAAGCACAGATGGAACTAGAGTTTGTTGAAACAAGGAAGCTCTCTCAGTCCAGATCTCAAACACGTGAACATGTCTCTATGTGTCTGTCTGTTCAGTGTAGCGACATTACCAACAATCTTAAATACATTTGTGTAACACAAACCTCTTTGATACT
Organism: Paracentrotus lividus; assembly: GCA_940671915.1. Lineage (NCBI taxonomy): Eukaryota > Metazoa > Echinodermata > Echinoidea > Camarodonta > Echinidae > Paracentrotus > Paracentrotus lividus. The sequence continues at coordinate 4,145,522 of CALNVZ010003426.1, read as the reverse complement.
AAGCAAGAGAATGAGTAGTTTTTTCATCTTTTTATGATTAATGTCAACATCTTACATTTATTATACTCATATTCATTGTTTGTTAGTGCGATTGTTCTGAATATTAAATGAGCATGCATGTTGAAACTTTCTATTCAACGACGCAAAGCAGAGTTGAATAGAACTGTTCAACTTGCACCCAATGTAATATTCGAACCATTGCACAAATCCAAAAGCATTAAATTTTTTTTTTTATTCAACCCACGATATAGTCTAGACCAAGATAGATCAAATATTAGGGCTTGAAGAAGGACTATATCTGAATCATTATTAAGAAATCTTGTTGGGAGAGCTAGAGGCACTTGCCCTGGAGACTTTAGAGGTATGGTTGCACTGATTGCGCAATATGCGTATTCAGTTAATGTATACGCGTCATAAATTCAGTGCGCGGGGATCTATTGCAAGCGTGTTCAATACATGTACATCTATTGTCTATTGAACTGCAGAGCTTCTAGAGCTAATCCTTCTGAATGTCATGTGACCCATGTTCATCCAATCAGATGTCAAGGATCCATGTATGTGTTGAATGAATATGACTATTGCTTTGTAGAAGACAACAACTATTGAAATAATTTATGTATCTGTTTTAAATATTGCACTTGATGGATTTGACCTATAACCCAGATTTAGATGAAATCATGTATTCATTTGTTATCCATGGAATATTTTATTTATTATTTACATTGTAGCTGTGCATTAAAATAAGAGAATATTAAAACAAGGAAAATCCATAGATAGGTGGAATTCATGTTTCAAATAAAAAGTTTCACTTTTATGCGATACAGACATATTTTTTAATGAAACCTATTTCGTCTTATTCCTAAAACTACCCCACTACTTCTACCTCTTTTACCTTCATTTCCAGTGCATTGTGTCCCGTGGGGTTACTAATACTCAACAAAAATGGCATATTATTAGGAGTATAAAAAGAGATTAGTCCAAATGCATGGTGAAAGTGCCAGCTAGGCTGTTAAAAACTCATATTTTAAATTTGAGTGAAAATCACCATTTTTTGGTTAATATCTAGGTAATCAGTCAAGTGATGTCCTGTCTAAATATCAGCTCTCTCCCCCCCCCCC
>CALNVZ010003426.1:4095175-4134795 GCA_940671915.1 Paracentrotus lividus | reverse complement strand
TATAATTACTTACACGTTCAGTTTTATGGCTCAGTTTTAGCCAACATAATAGCAACTACAGACCCAAACATGGCCAGTGTGATAGTACTTTATTTACGAATTAACTGGCACCAAAACTGTGAAAATTTGTAACCCATACCCGGTCTCCCCCCCCCCCCCCCCCCGCCCACTGCATATAACACTTACATAAACAACGCAATTCAAACACGCTTTACAGATGTTGATTTTATTTTTATGTAATTATTTGACATAATATAAAGTATATTACATACCATACAACCTCCCTCCCCCCCCCCCAAAAAAAAAAAAAAAACTAAAGCAACAAACCAACCAAGCAAAACAATACAAAAGTCCAGTCTTTTATAAAGCCTTCAAAAATTATTGAGGCTTGATAGATTAATTCCTTGAACGTCCGCTGCCTCAGGTTTTTATCAGAAAATAGAGATAACCCAACAAACATTGACAATAGTAGAAAAGCTGTGGGCTCTTCGGTACCCCCCCTCCACCCCTGCCACTGCATATATACACTTATACATAACAACGCAATTCAAACACGTTTAACAGATGTTTATTCATTTTTATGTAATTATTTGACAAAAATAAAGTATGAATCAACACATAAAACCCCCTCCCTCCCCCCCAAAAAAAAAAAAAGAAAAGAAAAAAAAAAAACTAAAGCGAACAAACCAACCAAGCAAAACAATACAAAAGTACAGTCTGGTTATATACACAAGCTCTCAAATTACCAGAAAGACATTAGATATCCACTTGATTCCGGAATAATTAAATTCGCAATTTAAACATGATAATAGCGAATGTTATGGTAATGAAACCTACCATAAATTATCAAGGGACATAATTTTGCGAGTGTAATAACAGAATGTTTTATAACGAGGAGTCTGATGTAGAACATCAGAGGAAACATATATACATACAAAAGATTCCACGAGGCAGCCAGGGTATGACAGTTCTATACTTAAGATTATTGGATATTCGTTCTTATAAAAAAAATAATGTCACACGAGAGTTACCCCAAAATGAGTCCAGAAATGCCTATTCTCTTGTATTCACTATTGTTTTAATCTTTATTAATATTCATTTTCATAAATAATATAATTTACTTTTTAAAGCACTATTTAAAATTTTAAATGTAGCATAATGACACTTATCTGGTCTTGTAGTTTGATATTTTTTTTGTCACATCTCCTATTTTCTTATTTCAAGTTAGTTTATATGTTTTATATTATCATTTCTGATTATATATTACTGGTGATATTATATTTATATATTTATGTCTTTGTTATTTTCAGTTTTTTTTTTTTTTGTAATACTAATATAATACTTTCAACATTAAAAATAATAAATATATAGATATACATAAGTTTCTATTCTTAAGGGGACTAAATCCGCTTTTGTAACTTCACCCCCCCCCCATAAAAAAAAAATTGTTAACCACTTTTTGTGCAGGCGTATAGAAAAGTAACTATTTCCTATGTGTACCCAATTTTTGTTAATTTAAATGGTCCGATGTCATCCAATATTCAGCAAAAGTGGGTTGCTTTTTGAAATAAACTCATCATTCATAAAAATAATTTTGCAAGAATATTTGTTTACTTATTCTTCTTTGACACAGACAATCACGATGAAGGTCATAAGATACAAGCGTCTTCTTCTTCTCTGATCCAGATACAATGGTAAAGATTATATCTCCCTCCGCCCCCCCCTATATTCCTATCATGATCACGATTCCATAGTCCTGCATATTCTTGTGCAAGCGGTGTGTGGCTCCCGACGTAGGCGATTCCTGCGATTTAACTGTCTGATACTACCACATACCATTTCTCCAGCATCGCCCCCTCCACCAAAAATTTCACCTAATGTTTACCCTCGCCTTACGTCCGACCAGCACCCCCAGAGAGGTGCACGACATGTGCGAACATCATGTCGTTTCGGGGGGGGGGGGGGCAGTAAAGGGCATAGTTCTCCCCCTCCCCGCAAAGAAAAAACTTGCAAAATATTGCCTTCAAATTATACTTGGCATAAAGGGGCGTGCCCGCGGCAACTCGAAAATTATGTAGTTACTAAAACATAATGAAAATAACAAAAGTACATGGTAGAACCGAGTGAAAAAAAAAAAAAATCAAATACCGAAGGCAAAGTCCGATATGTCAACCCCCCCCCCCCTTCCCTTATCTATTTCTTTATCTCTCTTTCTCTCTCTCTCTCTCTCTCCTCATCTCGTCTCTCCTTTCTTCTCTCTCACTCACCACTAGCGCAATTTTCGCCGGCGTGACTTGAACATAAATGGGGTGCGAAATTCTGAACAAGCATTCCAACTTTGTGCCCCCCCGCCATCGTGTCATGAAACATGGATCCGCCTCTAGCTCTGATTATGACATTTGAACAAGACTAATTCAAATAGACAGATCTAAAAATTAAATTGTATAAAATATATATTTGAAGGGGGTAGATATTAAACTTAACACATTGGCGATATGTACATAATATTGTATTCAGTATTAATGCACAAGGAAGCGTCGAAATGTACTTTCATAAACTTTGTTCGAATCCCGATGGTACCCCATTTTCTTTGCTCATTTTTCATATTATATATTTCTGGTCAGTTTCCAAATTTATCCAAAAATTCATAAAACTTGAAACGAGAGAATAACGGCTACCATAGACAATATTTATTGCGTTCGGTTCTTCCAAATAATATCAATTTTGTATACGTATCTTTCATAATTTTTGTCAAGAATAATATAGTGATGCACTTTTTCAATCTCAATATTACTGTGGCGACCGCCGGTAGAAAGCCTTTCTACATGTTCTATTTATTTTTTTAAATTTGTTTATAGATATAGCTTTAGATCGATATCCAGCTACCTGGAGGCTTATCGACGTTCCCAGCATTTTATTCTTCTTCGACCACTGAAAGAGCAAGAGAAAATAACTTGTGCCTCACTGATTATAAAGATAAGTCGAGAAATGACAAATACATTTCAATCATGTCAATATATACCAGCGCATTAAAAACCATATCAGACTATATTAACATCTATACCACCATCTAATCCGATTTTTGGGCGGTATAATACCTTGTTTACTATCTGACTCGCCCGTTAAATAAAAAAAAAAAAAAAAAAAAAAAAAAATTTGGCGCCTCCTAGATTCACTTTAATATATCAATATATTGTAACCATTGTGTTTATTATCATATTTAATATATATAATCTTTTACATTTGCAATGATATCGTAGGCATATGCTATATGTTAATATAGGCCTATTTAGCCTATTTACCTATTGATTAAGATTAAAGTGCCATAGTCATTTTGAAATCCTACCTAATCGATAAATCTTTCAAGACGAAATAAAAAGAAAAAAAGAAAAAATAAGATGAAACATAATTAATCAAAAATCCTGTGTCCAACACTAACGGCCTTTAAAATGATCTCGTGACTAGGTATATTTTTATCTTTTTTTTTTATTTTGTGATTATGCTTTTATGTTTAAAGTCTATGCGTCAAGTTCAATTTTCTCCATCATTCCTTATTTTTTAATGTTTTATTTTGCATCAGGATCTGAAGAGAGCAGCCCAGCAATTTGTAACCAGATTGTTAATTTCATACTTCACTCTGTTTGAATTAAATCATATATTATATCTCACTGGGCGGTTCGCGACTATCTCTTTGGGCTTTTCTTTCTGTGAACCTCTTAACTGAGATATTGTTAATCAGATAAGTCAAATTTTACACAAATTTTGAGACAGAGTTTGAGAGCAGGTATTTTTGACTAAAATTGGCGAGCCAACTTGTAAAAAATAATGATCAATATTACATTTTTAGTATCTCAAGAACCAAGCGAGATAGGGGTATATGACTTTGTCAATGAATCTGTTATTCTGATTACGATCAAATGATTAAAACGAATAAAGTGGTTTTTCTCTCTCTCCTCTTTTTTTGTTTTTTTGAGGGGGGGGTGAATTCATAGATCAAGAGTTTATCAGGAGAGTTTGTAACAATATGCTGTTCATAAAAAACTCGCAAACAGGGTTACCTAGCAGCGTCACTATAAGTTCGACAAGATTTATTTTTTTTTTCGTTTGTTTGTTGATAGCTTGGTCAACTCTAGGTATTGTGAAGTGGAGCCATCTCTGACCTACGTTTGACAGCATTGAATGCCTAGTTATACATGGACCCAGGGCAGTCTTAATTCGAATTGCATTGTGAAAGCTTAGAGCAGGACTGTCAGCATCTCCCAGGAGCAACCCAGGATTCAGTATTACTTAAATTATTAGGCAAAACAGATCGGCGATACAAGATTAGAAATAAGAGGGCGGCATGCCAAAATGAAAAAATAAGGACGCAAGGAGAAAAATTTTAAATTTACAGTCAGATGGTGGTTTCTTTCAAATTATACGAGGGTGCGCCGTCCCCTGCGCCCTGTGCCTGATCCCAGGGAAAAATATCTTCTTTGACATCAATTAGGAACAATCTTCCAATGAATAATGTTTTTGACGCAGACCAGGAAAAGCAATGATTCTAGAATGTAGCAGGATTCAGCTTAACCGGAAGAACGAATAAAGCATGCTAATAAAAAATTACGATAGGCGTTGTTTGTGATAACGGACTTTATTTTTATTCCTCCCTATTTTTGACTCGACCGGCTCACCGATTTCGGCCGCCATAACATCCCTCGGTGCTTCTGAAACTTCGTCGCGGATGTTAAAATCGTGCGCCTTCACTTCCCTTCTATTCACCCCTAAATACTAACCTAATCGACGTTGCCGATGAGAATCCCGTCAGAATTATTATTCTAAAAAAAAAAACTAAAGCGAACAAACCAACCAAGCAAAACAATACAAAAAGTACAGTCTGGTTATATAACAAGCCTTCAATTACCAGAAGAGACATAGATATCCACTTGATTCCGGAATAATTAAATCGCAATTTAAACATGATAAGCGAATGTTTATGGTAGATAAACCTACCAGTAAAATATCAAGTTACATAATGTTTGCGATGTAATACCAGAAGTTTTATAACGGAGGAGTCTGATGTAGAACATCAGATGAAACATATACATACAACAAAGATTCCACGAGGCAGCCAGGTATGTTACAGTTTATACTTAAGATTTATTGGATATTTCGTTTCTTTAAAAAAAAAATAATGTCACCACGAGAGGTTACCCCGAAAATGAGTCCCAGAAATGGGGCTATTCTCTTTGTATTGCACTATTTGTTTTTAATCTTTAATTAATATTCTATTGTTTCATAAATAATATAATTTACTTTTTTAAAGCACTATTTAAAATTTTAAATGTAGCATAATGACACCTTACGTGGTCTTGGTAGTTTGATATTTTTTTTTGTCACATCTCCTATTTTCTTATTTCAAGTTATGTTTATATGTTTATATTTATCATTCTGATTTATATTACTGGTGATATATTTATATTTATATATTTATGTCTTTGTTATTTTCATGTTTTTGTTTTTTTTTGTAATACTTATATAATACTTTCAACATTAAAAATAAATAAATATAGATATACATAAAGTTTCATTCTTAAGGGGACTAAATCCGCTTTTGTAACTTCACCCCCCCCCCCCAAAAAAAAAAAAATTGTTAACCATCTTTTGCTGCAGGCGTTTAATGAAAAGTAACTATTTCCTATTGTTGTACCTCAATTTTTGTTAATTTTAATGGTCCGATGTCATCCAATATTCAGCAAAAGTGGGTTTGCTTTTTGAAATGAACATCATCATTCATAAATAAGTTTTGCAAGAATATTTGTTTACTTATTTTCTCTTGACACAGACAATCACGATGAAGGTCATAGATACAATCGTCTTCTTCGTTCTCTTGATCCAGTATACGAATGGTAAGATTATATCTCCTCCGCCCCCCCCTCATTCCTATCATGATCCTCGATTCCATAGTCCTACATATCTTGTGCAGTCGGTGTGGTCGCTCCCGACGGTAGGCGATTCCTGCGATTTAACTGTCTGTATAACTACCAATTTCTCCAGCATGCGCACCAAAAATTTCACTCTATATATTTTTATCCTGCGTTACGATCACCAGACCCGCCCAGAGAGGTGCAGACTGATTGCGAACATCAGTGGCGGTTTCGGGGGGGGGGGGGGGGGCAGAAGGCATATGTCTCCCCTCCCCTGCAAAAAGAAAAAAACTTGCAAAAATATTGGCCTTCATAAATACTTGGGCATAAAGGGGCGTCCCCGCGCCAACTCGAAAATTATGTAGTTACTAAAACAAATATAATAATATACATAGATACCGAGTGAAAAAAAAAAAAAATCAAATACCGGAAGGCAAAGGCATACACCCCCCCCCCTTCCTTATCTATTTCTTATCTTCTCTTTCTCTCTCTCTCTCTCTCTCTCTCCTCTCTCTCTCTCTTTCCTTTCTCTTCCTCACTCACCACTGAGCGCAATTTTCGCCGGCGTGACTTGAACAAAAGGGGTGCTGAAATTTTGAATCAAGGCATTCCAACTTTGTGCCCCACTCCCCATAGGAATCCAAGAAAGACAGATCTAAAATATTAAATTGTATAAAATATATATTTTGAAGGGGGTAGATATTAAACTTAACAATTGGCGGCGATATGTACATAATATTGTATTCAGTTATTAATGCACAATGGAAGCGCGAAATGTACTTTCATAAAACTTTGTTCGAATCCCGATGGTACCCCATTTTCTTTGCTCATTTTTTCATATTATATATTTCTGGTCAGTTTCCAAATTTATCCAAAAATTCATAAAACTTGAAGACGAGAGAATAACGGCTACCATAGACAAAATTTGATATTGCGTTCCGGTTTTCCAAGGAATTATCAAATTTTGTATACGTATCTTTTCATAATTTTTGTCAAATGGAATAATTAGTGATGCACTTTTTCAATCTCAATATTTACTGTTGGCGACCGCCGGTAGATAAAGCCTTTCTACATGTTCTATTTATTTTTTTAAATTTGTTTATAGGATATAGCTTTAGATCGTATACCAGCTACCGGAGGCTTATCGACGTTCCCGAGCTTTTATTCCTTCTTCGACCACTGGAAAAGAGCAGGAAAAATACTTGTGCCTCACTGATTATAAAGATGAAGTCCGAGTAAATGACAAATTACATTTCAATCATGTCAATATATACCAGCGCATTAAATAACCATTATCAGACTATATTAACGTCTATACCACCTATCTAATCCGATTTTGTGGGCGTAAATATTTGTTTTTACTACTAGCTGTCGCGCCGTTTAAAAAAAAAAAAAAAAAAAAAAAAAAAAAGATTTGCGCCTCCTAGATTTGCACTTTAATATATGCAAATACTTTGTAACCATTGTGTTTATTATCATATTTAATAATATGATAATCGTTTTACATGTTTGCAATGATATCGTAGGCATATGCTATAATGTTAAATATAGGCCTATTTAGCCTATTTAGCCTATTGATTAAGATTAAAATGTGCCATAGCATTTTGAAAGATGCCTACCTAATTCGATAAATCTTTCAAGACGAAATAAAAAAAGATAAATAGAAAAAATAATGAACATAATTGAATCAAAATCCTGTGTCCAACACTGGACCGCTCTTTAAAATGATCTCGTGACTAGGTATATGCTTGACTTTTTTTTGTATTTTTTGTGATTTATGCTTTTATGTTTAAAGTCTATGCGTCAAGTTCAATTTTCTCCATCATTCCTTATTTTTTTAATGTTTTATTTGCATCAGGATCTGAAGAGAGCAGCCCAGCAATTGTGAACCAGATTGGTAAGTTCATACTTCACTCTGTTTGAATTAAATCATATATATATCTCACTGGCGGGTTCGCGACTAGTCTCTTTGGGCTTTTCTTTCCTGTGAACCTCTTAACGAGATATTCAGTTAATCAGATATCAAATGTTGACAGCAATATTTTGAATCAAGTTTTGTATACATTATTTTTGACTAAATCTGGCGAGACCAACCTTTGTTTAAAAATAATGGATACAATATACATGTTTTAGTATCTCAGAGAACAAAGCGAGTAGGGGTATATTGACTTTGCAAATGATCGTTTATTCTGATTACGATCAAATGATTACGAATAAAGTTTTTTTCTCTCTCTCCCTCTTTTTTTTTTTTTTTTGAGGGGGGGGGGGGAATATACAGTAGTCAAGAGTTTATCAGAGAGGTTGTAAACAATTATGCTGTTTCAAAAACGTTCGCAAACAGGTTTACAGCGTCACTAACGTTCGCAAAGGATTTTATTTTTTTTTTCGTTTTTTGTTTGATAGTTGGTCAACCTCTAGGTATGGAAAGTGGAGCCATCTCTGACTCTAGTTTGACAGCATTGAATGCCTGGAGTTATAACCATGGACCTCACAGGGCACGTCTTAATATCATGCATGATGGAAAGCTTAGAGCAGGCTGGTCAGCATCTCCCAGGAGAAACCCATGGATTCAGGTATTACTTAATTATTAGGAAAACAGTGGCGGATACAAGATTTAGAAATACGGGGGCGCATGCCAAAAATTTGGAAAAATAGGGGACGCAGGAGAAAAATTTTAAATTTTAACATGTAAAGTCAATGGGTGGTTTTCAAATTATAGAGGGGGTGCGCGTCCCCTGCGCCCTTGCCTGGATCCGCCACTGGGAAAATATCTTTTTGACACAATCAGGAAAATTTCCATGAAAATATTGTTTTGACGCAACCAGGAAAAGCAATGAATTCTAGATGGTAGCAGATTCAGCTACCGAAAACGAATAAAGCTATGCTAAATAAAATAAGCCGATAGGCGTTTGTTTTGTGAATGAACGGCACTTTATTTTTTATTTTTCCCCCTAGTTTTGACTCGGACCGGTCACCGATTGGTGGCCGCCATGACATCGCTCGGTTGCTTCTGAAACTTTGTCGCGGAGTTAAAATTCGGTGGCGCCTGTTCACTTTTCCCTCATGCACCTAAAGTAGGTCTATACCTAATCGAGCGATTGCCGATGAGAGATCCCGTCAGAATATATTTTTATGCTGGCAAACGGTTATCGCCTGAAGATCTGACGGTTACCGGTCGGCCAGTTAAACGCATATCGGCTTCCGGGCGGCGCCTGCTATTTTTTCCGCGCCTTCTATCTGTTCACAAATCAGGCGCCATTCGTCTATTCTTGCTTGAGTCTTCGATACCCAAATTCCACCAGCGTCCAAAGAGGCTCTTAATCGATTGGTTACCGTTCGGCTTTTGAGTTTGTGACTAAAAACCTTTAATGTAATTTCCTGATTGTTTCAAAAGAATATCGTCATAATGTCGTCTTCTAATCATGAAACTCTGATCAATTAGTATTCTTTTTGCAATCAAACATGATATTTCACATTTAGAATTATTTGTGTTACTGTTAGATACAAAAAAAAAAAAAAATTCCAAAGTAAAATTTTCCAGAAATACCTCAACTTCTAAATGTTACAGGACCCATATCTCTCAAAATTAAAGCACTTTGAATCCTAGAGATACAATGTAACTGGCGTTTTCAAGTTGAATTGAAATGATTGAATCATTATTTAGATAATTATTGTTTGTCTTTATATAATCTGTTCTAAAATGCAGGTTGACTTATCAACACCACACCGGGTTACTGGAATAGCGACCCAAGGTCGTGATAATATCGACTATTGGTTGACTGGTTTCAAGGTTACATGTAGTCTGGATGGTAATAACTATGACACCATTCAGGATAAACTCGTGGATGGAACAGACAAGGTATATCATCTAAGTACTGGTGGTGGTCATGGTGGTGATGGTGGTGATGGTTGTGGTGGTAGTGATGGTTGTGATGGTGATGGTGATGGTTGTGGTGGTGCGGTAGATGTGATGTTTTGTGGTGGTGGTGGGTGATAGTTTTGATGGTGGTGTGATGGGCTTGATGGTGGTGGTGGTGGTGATGGGTGTTGGGTTGTGGGTTAATGGTGGTGGCGGTGGTGGTGTTGGTTGTGGTTAATGGTGGTGGTGATGGTGGTGGTGGTTGTGGTGGTGGAAGTAGTGATTATTGTGTGTCTAACTTGGTTGTGGTTGTGGTGATGTGTTATGGTGGAGGTGGAGGATGACGATGGTATGGAGCTGTGGTGATGTTGGTGGAGGTGGAGGATGACGGTGGTGGTGAGGCTGGTGGGTGGTGGAGGCTGCTGGTGGTGTTGTGGTGGTGGAGAGGGTGGTGATGGTGTTGGTGGTGGTGGGTGGTGGAGGGGGTGATGATGGTGGAAGGTGGTGATGGTCATGTGGTGGGGTGGTGCTGGTGCCATGTCAGGTGATAGCAGTGATGGAGGGTGGTGGGGCCGCGTGTTGGTGCTGGTGGTGGAGGATGGTGGTTGGGTGGGGTTGGTGTGGAGGGTGTGGTGGTATACGATTTTCCATTAAAGAATGCCAAAGCTATATATAACAGTGCGTCCAAAAGAGAACTTAACACTTTTTAGATAGCTACACAAATAGAAAATATATGATTATTGGGGAAAGATTTATATGTATTAAAGGCTCATATCCTCAAACTATCATTATGACACAAAAATTTTCAAAAATACCCATGCTTCAGTGAGTAATGTCCACTTTTGTAAAGGACATAAAATTAGCCTGCGCAGGAATTCACTATTCATATTTGCACCTGGTTATGGAACGCCATGAAGGAGTCAAATTAATGATGGAATCGATCTGCTTACAAAGACAAAATTAATTGAAGTCAAAGCATAAATCAATGATATGGAACAATCGGTGAAACGTTATATTTTTTGCATAATATTATTGTTTTTTCCGACTTTTGGTTTTCTTTGACACTGTTTGGCTGATTTATTCCATCGTTAATTTTGACTCATTTATTGGCGTTCCATAACCCAGGTGCAAAATGAATAGTGAATTCCTGCGCAGGCTAATTTGTGTGTCCTTTACAAAAGTGGGCATTACTCACTGAAGCATGCGTTATTTTCGGAATTTTTGTGGTCCAATATGCAATTTTAGAAGTATTGAGTCTTATATACATACAAACCTTTTATCCAAGAATCTAATAATTTTTTATTTGGTAGCCATTTCAAAAGTGTATAGTTCTTTTTGGGACGCACTGTATAATTATGTTTATGATTAATATTAAGTGATTCCTTCTTGTAACGTAATATCACTTTTTTGTTCCACGCCTTACACACATTATTGGTTAGTCGCATTGATTGATGCAGCTACTTTTATTTGTTTTTTATTGATAGATTTTCCCAGGAAACTTTGATCGCAATACTATTGTATTCCACGCCTTCCCTGTTGCCAAGGTGTGTCGATATGTTCGTGTTTATCCTACCAGTTGGAATGATCGTATCAGCTTACGAATGGAAATCTACGGAGAGAGTGCTCAATTAGGTTAGTGAAATCTAGTAACATGTGGTTGATAGTGATATGTTTTAATAACTTCGTGATATAATCAGGAGCGTATTTATTTAATTTTTAAAAATTTATTTTATTTATATTTTTGTCATTATATTCTTTGTAAATAATTTCGTTGTCAAGGGAGGGACTGTGACACCCTCTCCCATGCGTGTAATTTGTGTTGTAGATTTAAAGCTTTTGAAGGATTTCGGTAAATGGTTCAAAGTCATTACCATTTTTCGTTTACTGATTGAAAAAAAAAGTAACAAAGATCTGTCAGCAAATCCGGGGTTTTGCTGACAAAACAAAACGAATAAAAAAAATAAAAAAAAAACTAAAACAAAGAACAATAACTTAAAATTTTAAGGGGTATATAATTATCATGTTCGTGAGATGATGATATTGGGCGGCTACAGGATTTCAGGATAGGGGGGGGGGGGCGTCGCCGAAATTTTCCGATTTTAACATGTCAGTGAGTGGTTTTCAGTTTCAGTTTCAGTTTCTTTTATTTCACATCGGTTTCCATTGAAAAAAGACATATTTACAAATATTTGAATATACAATGCAACATATAGATATAGAATACAAACAATTTTTACATAGTATATATCATATAGATATAGAATACAAACAATTTTTACATAGTATATATCATAACAATTTACAATATATAAAATAAAAAGAGAAAAAAACAATACAGCGGATGGAGGGATCAGCAAAAGCCATGGGCTTGTCAAAGCTGATCCCTATTTTACTACATTACTACTTCCAAATTATAGGGGCGACGGTCCCTTGCGCCCCCGCCTGGAACCGCCACTGCAATGGCGTACACAATAAACTACATGACACATATTTTTCTAGATGGTGAAGCTTTAGGAATGGAGAGCGGAGATATTCCAGACTCTAGTGTAACAGCCTCTGATTCTTGGGACTTCTTACATGGGCCACATAGAGGGCGTCTCAACTTGATCCGTGAAATAGCACCTGGGAAACGAGGGAAGCTTCGAGGAGGATGGTCAGCATCTCCTGTTGATGATCTATGGATACAGGTAATAACATATGAGATAAAATGGTGATTGGTATAAATGCATCACGTGATTAAGTTCTATAATTTGTCTTGTTATGGTGTTATTTCAAGCGCAGTAAAAAACCATTCAACAGTTTCATTTATTCTTTTCAGTCACCAGTCATCAATAGTTCTTTCAGACCAGGCTATTAAAATTCTGTGTCTTTTTTGTAATTATTATTGTTTAAAAATCATTATAAACAAATATTACCTTCTCCATTTCTGACACACCGGAGCAATGTTAAGGATACCATCATTATAAAAATCATATCTTGTTGTGGATAATAATATAGACCTATCTAAAACGATTTAGTGGGACAGCTACAAGACAACGTACATGAAACATTACTCGGAACGAAGCACCGTCACACATGTGCTGATGTCATTGATAAGATATGGAAAAAGCCAAATTAAACTTTAAAAAAAAAATTTTAATCCGTTGAAACTGGTTGAAACAACCGAACAGGATATATTGAAAACATCATCTTCCCCGCGGCATGGCCGAGCATGGGTTCAAAGAAATTATTTTGATTCATCTCCTTCCGAATGCATCCCTGAATGAATGAATGACTTTTTTATATTATTTCTTTTAACAGGTTGATCTATTAGCCCCATATTGGATCGGAAGAGTAGTAACTCAGGGTCGTTTCGGAGCTGATCAGTGGTTAACTAGCTACAAGGTCGCATGTAGCATAGATGGTGAAGAATTTGATATGGCGAAGGATATCTTTAACAACCCTGCCAATGATTTGGTATGATTTCATGATTTTCATCACACGTTACGTTTGTTTGTCTTTGAAATCTGATTCTTGAAGGGAGTGTACAGATACACAATGTTCATCTTTAACGGATTAAAAGAATATTAGATTTACTATTGAAATAGCTGCGATAATAATAGGGTACATGCAGGTAATATGGACCCCCTAAGCTCATTTGCCTAATTTGCATAAAATTACAAAATGACACACAGTCTAATCTTTGTTTATATGAATCCATAACTACTGCTCTAACTTTTATTGTGAAGAAATACAATTATCACCAACCCCCCTGTCTGCAATATTCAAATGTTGACGTCATCACCAAAGTGCCCATATTACCTGCATGTGCAGGTAATATGGGCACATGTATTTAATGTATTTTTAAAAAACTACAATGACTCTACTATGTCTGGAATTTGCTTAAAATGTTGAAAATCATTAACTTTCAGATATTATTTGAAATTATAAGACCCTTCAGTAAATACTTTGACTATATATTTCATTGTTTTGTATTTTGTATATTATTTCTTTTTTAATATCATTTAAATATTATTTTCATTATACAAATCAATATAGGCCTACAATAAGTTATTTATATTGATTATATACTGTGAATATACCCCAAAAATCGTAGCAAAGAGATTGATGCCCCATCCCAATACTAAGTACCAGAATCATTTCCGACATTTTGGACGGCCCATATTACCTGCACTGATGTTGCTATGTCCGGCAAGCATTCAATGCCTCAAAGCACCCCTTCACTACAAGAAATTGACCTGTTCACGCTAGTATGATAAAAATAAAACTATAAGCATACTAAATATACCAAAAAAAATTGAGGTTACTCCTTCAAACACTTTTTCACCATCACATTCTGTGAAATGTCAAATCTTACATCAGGGTAAAAAAATTGCCATAAGTTTTACATACCTTGTTGGTTTCAGCAATTTTCTCAGAGAAATTTCGGCATTAGATGCTCTCACGATGATATATTTTCGTATACAGTTCATGTGAACAACATTATGGCGCTCACACCGGTCACCGGTCGACGGTCACGACATGATTTGCTGCAGGTGGCCCATATTACCTGCTGGCCCATATTACCTGCATGTACCCTACCGTTATATTTTACAAATATAAGCCCTAATCCGTTCGTAGTAAACCTATATCTCCATCCTTTTCTTTTAATGTATGATGCTCTGATTTCCCTTTTAGAATTTGTAATCTGGTCGCAAAGATCATCAACGCCTCGGAGATCACAACTTCTCCATACAATTTATAAGCATTTCATCCACAAGACTCACAAGTCGCGGGGAGTCGCCACGACTTCTTCGCGATGTTCTGAACGTCATAGATTTGGTTGGAGAGAATAAAGGGTCTTGTTCTAATTAATCTTTATACTTTTTTATCCAGGTGTTCCGTGGTAACAGTAATCGTCATACACCAGTGTTTAACACCTTGCCTGTCACCATGGTATGTCAGTATGTTCGTATCTATCCTATGACATGGAATGACAAGGTTGGCATGCGTATGGAACTATATGGAGAAGGACCCATTGGGGGTGAGTCAAGATTTCTTCTTTTTTTTCTTTCTTTTTCAAACCGTTCTATTTTCTTTTATCTTGCCCTCCATGCTAAATTTTTTATTCAAAATAGCATTGAAAACAATGGCAATTATATATAAGTAGTGTATATGATTGTTGCATGCAACTTGTAGGGTAGGGCAACTTTCCCAGAAAAACTACTCGAGCATCGAAAAGTTAGCGGGTTTATTTCATGGACGAATACCAACAGGGGTTTGCCATAGCTCAGTCGGTACAGCACCTGTTCAGTTTTCTTGAGGTCTCAGGGTTTTGTTGTTTTTTTTTTCTTCTTTTTCTTATCTTTTTATGGGGTTCAGATGGAACCTCATTTTTATAATTATTATTTTATATTATATTAATTATTCATATCATAATACCTGCCAACTGCGATGACGTCGGCCTACCAAAATGGAGCATTTACAAAATTGCTTACTTTCAATGTTAGTCGAAAGGCATGAAAGGGGGCATTTCCACATTGTATAATTCTGCAATTAGTATGCATTGTTAAACGATGTCTTTTCATAGGATAATTCTAATTTTAGAATTTGTCGTATAATACAAGTCTACAATGTCATAAAGTAATTTTTAAAAGAGAAATTTGTCCCTTTTCCCCCCTGAAACTTACAGATTCCTCTGAATCGGAAGTCTCCTCTGAATCGGAAGACCCGTTGCCTCCCAAAAGGCCGATTCTCTCCACCGCTAGACGTGTAGCCCAGTCGCTCAGAAAGCAGATTGGTGGCAAAATGGCATAAATATGGTTTAGGTAAGCACTGTTCACACCTTGTACAGTGCGTCCCAGAAAAAAAGTAAACCCAACTTTGGGAGCCTTATAATAAAACTTTATAGGTTATGTGACCTTGATATTTTATTATTATTGTTAAGAATCAATGTTACCAAATGTGTGTGATATTTTGTTGGAAAGAAGAATAAATTGATTGATTGATCGATTGATTTCTTGATTTAGTATTTATTTTGTTCAAAGTTTGGTTAGTCAAATCACTTTTGAAACGTCTGATTAATTTGTTTAGACTTATCAAGTACGTGATGATGAATGCATCTAAACATTCTTTGGATATACGTTTGCATATATCCCTAAAATAACCAAGTTTTTCGGAAACGTTTAACAAACGTTTTATTTCATTTCATTTACATTTTCAATTCCGATAAAAAACACATACATCATAACAAAATCAAAATTATTTAGTAAGCTAAGTACACTAACATCTAAAATAGCAGAAATACTTTGCCTTTAAACATAAAGAAGCTTTTACAATAACAACAACAACAACAACAACAAAATACAAATACATATGGATATAGGCCTATAACATTGGAATTGAGGAATACAAAAAAAAATGTAGATGCTTTTTTTTTCGAGGTAGTAATCCTCTGCAGTTTTTATCAATGAGGAGCAAAACATAACAAAACAAAACAAACAAACGTTGTTTAGGAAAGGTTTAACAAGCGATGCCATGCGTTTAGGAAATTTTGAACAAACGCTGTATGCGTTAGCGTTTCATCGACGTATGTTAAACATGTTCTTAATTTATAAATCTGCCTAACATGATGGAAACGTTTCTACGCGTCTATTAATCAACCTGACCAACGAACATCATTTGTCAAATGTTTCCCGAACGCATGAGAAACGTATGAGCATTCAATCATGGGCTTCATGATATGTGTTGGTAAAGTCATCCTCCTAGCATATGTAAGTACCATTTACATTCCGATCTTTGCACGCATGACTGAATAACAGACAATCTTCAGAAGACGGTAAGATCTCACTTGCGCCAAGTGGTTTGATGAACATTAAAAGCAAATGTTGGCAGAATATGTATAAACACTTACCCACTCACCATCACACACCCACTCACGCACATATTAACCAATTCACAATTAAACGTCCTATTTGATGTTTTGTTTATCAAGACCCTCACAGAATGTTTGGGACGTAGTAATACCCTGACAACTGTTGTAAGTGTAAGTGAGGCGTGTGTGCGTGTGTTTGTTGATGGTGTGGGTGTGTGTGTGTGTATGCTGGTATTGATGAGATAGGGTATATGCGTGTGTATGTGTGTGTATGTAAAGGGTGTATGTGGGTGTGTGTGGTGAGGGTGTGGGTGTGTATGAACCTTGTGTATGTGTAAATAAGGGTACGTGTGGGTATGTGTCTTTGTGCGTGCACATAAGTAATACATTCTCATTTTGTTAATTATTCACCCAGCTACTTTGCGCAAGTGAGATATTACCGTCTTCTAAAGATTGTCTGTTTATCAGTCATGCGTGCATAGATCCCAATCAAAATTGTACCAACATATGCTATGAGGATGACTCTACCAGGACATATCATAAAACCCATGATTTAAAAAAAAACACTTTTCACAAGACAGCTTCAAAATGATGGGACATTCTTATTGACTCACTTTGTACAGTGTGTCCCACAAAAAATGCTAATGGCACTTTAGATGGATATAATATTAAAATTACAAAACTATATTGTTTTTAACTCTACACCCGTAAGCTACTATTCGTTTTCTACAACTGGATGAAATTTTATGTGATATGGTCCAAGAATCTTAAAGATATGAGCATTTTGTCATTACACATCGGGAAACCTCTCCATCCAAGTTTGTGTTGAGAAGTACCGGATGTGTCGAATAAAAGAAACCCAAGTTTGATCATTAATACTTTGAAAAATATTTCAGTAGTATTTATGAAATTTATATCACTGTAAAGTGCAACTCATTACAATTCTAATGATATGTCCCTCAGCTCACCAATATTACGCATCGCTGAACCTCATTGTTCTGAAAAAGTCTTGTAAAATTGTGAGTGCTTCACTTTCACGCTCATTGATGATCAAAGTTGGGTTTCCTCTTAATATTTTTGAATAACGCATCTCAAGGAGCACGAAAGTGAACACTCACAATTTTGCAAGACTTTTTCAGAACAATGGGGATCAGCGATGCGTAGTATTGGTGAGCTGAGAGACATATCATTAGAATGGTAATGAGTTGCACTTTACAGTGATATAAACTTCATAATCACTACTGAAATATTTTGCAAATTATTAATGATCAAACTCGGGTTTCTTTTATTCGATATACCCGGTACTACTGAATACAAAACTTGGAGGGGGAGGTTTCCTGATGTATGATGAAAAAATGCTCATGTCTTTGTGATTATCGGACCATATCACATAAAATTTCATCTATTTGTAGAAAATGAATGGTAGTTTAAGGGTGTAGAGTTATGATTAATATAATATTATAATTTTAATATTATACCCATCTAAAGTACCATTAGCATTTTTTGTGGGACACACTGTATAGATAAATGAATGAATGAATGAATGAATGAATGAATGAATGAATGACTGACTGAATGAAAAAAAAAGAATAAAACAAATTTGAAGTGCCGCGATGTGATACAATAGATGAACAGGTACACATTATCGCAACAGCCGAATTATGATGAATTTACACAATTAAAATGGTTACATATTTAATCATTATAATGCGATTGTACAAAAAAATATATATAATTATGAAATCATATGAAACTAATGACCGTTATAACAATTCACAATGATTCATTCAACAAAATATTTAAAAAGTGAAACAATAAAACTGTGGAGAAGATTTTGTGGAAAATAAATGAGGATTACCGATTGGGGGGAAGGGTTTTCGTTCATTCCGATTGTAAAACGTTTTAAACACAATTACTTCAAGCCATTAACTAGGGGGGGGGGGGGTGTCCAAACGAACCCTCCCTCATCCCTTTACATTTATCATCTTTTTTCAGAGAGCAGCTGAGTAGATAAATTAATGGATAATCTGACGGTCATTTTTGCATTTTGTACATGTCTACTCGAAAGAGTTATATTATTAGTCATTTGTTTAAGAGTTTTTGCTCTCGCCCCCATACTCGCATTTCATTTTTAATGGAGGTTATCTTCATCTTGTTATCATTTAGGAATCTAAAATGGACCTCGCTATATGTGCGGGTATAATTATGAGGAGCACCCTTACCCCCTTCGAAGTATGAGAGAAATAAACAAGTGAATTAAACATAGCATTATACAGAGTGAACAGAAAAGCATTAATATTCAAAACACACGTATTTTAGCTCTGTTATCACATTTCTGAACAGGGTGGGTATTACTTTTTAATGTTTCACAATCATGCTGTAAAGATCGATAAGCAAATATAATACATCAACTTCTAATAGGGTAGATGTAGGGAATACCGGCCACTTAAGCTCATTTGCTTAATTAGGACATGAAAACAATAAAATCACAAAAGAAAAAGATTCTCATTGCTTAGCTACATCATTCAACTTTATTTTCCAAAAAAATTGAGGTAATCAAATATTTGTTGAGGCAGTTATATGCAAATAATGACGTCATGGTAAATTTTCCGGCATTCCCTACAGTGTAGGAAATACCGGACAGTATGTTTTTACCTTTTTTTTGTATAAAGATCTATCTGGAAGCACTGATTTGAATGTAAACCATCAACTTAACATGTTTGTATTGATTTTTTTATAACATTATTCATTTTTAGAAGATTATATGCATTTTACTACAAAATTTCAAACACTCAGAATAACTTTATATCTCACGTAGATCATGACATATCACAATAATAATAAAGAGAAATAGACATTCCAAAATTGTCAAACAGTTTAATAAATAAATATAATACATTATATATGCAATACTATTTGATCTACATGCTTAGCAACTCAACCCGGAAGTAAAACAAACAACCGTCAATGTGGTGTCCGGTATTCCCTACACAAAAAAATGACTGACGAGCACTTTTCAACACACTGCCACCCCAATACACAGGCTTTGTACAGTGCAAACACTCCATACACGTTTGGCCCACCCTCCACACATGTCCATAATGCATGAAATAGAGGTCATGCCCCAATTCTATTTTTATACCATCACATTCTCTAAAATGTCAACTTTTACATCAGGCCATTTTTCAGGCTGCAAATTTTCCTACCTTGACAGATTTTGGTAGTTTTCTCGGAGATTTCTCACTTGTTGTTGTCGAATACAGCATTCAACCTTCCCAAACAAACCACCTGACCAATAGATGCCGGTATTTCAACTTAGTTGATCTTATGTTGGCAGCTAGGGCTGGACATGTGGTGACCGTCCGATATTCCCTACTGTCCGCTATTCCCTACATCTACCCTATTGACATTTTATTTTATTATGAATAATATAGGTAATAATTGCTGTAGGCCAGGGTAATTAAAATTAAGGTGCAGTGGGTCCATGAATTAAAATTGGACACAGCCCGAAAATTTGAAAAGAGGGGGAGGGCAGTCGCAGTTTTTCCAATTAAAAAAATTGACATTGAACTGCTAACATGTTTAAAAGCGAGGTGGGCAAGGGCACGAATGATGCACCCTGGATCTCTGATTTGTGCCTGCTCAGATAGCATAAACCACTTACTCACACGGACCGACCGTGTCATTAAAACAAAAAATGTCTGCAAATGTTGCGAATTCCCAAGGAAGTCGCACGATCGTATGGTGCGTCCCCCGATCAGGCTCCACGGCACTCACAAAGTGCTTAAGTATAGGTTTTCCCGGCCAATTTCATACATTTATCATCCGTTTTCATTTAATGTGTATTCAAATTCGTGTGTTTGATGCAACAGACTGACTTTAGTCAAACACTTTCGTGTTCATGCTCTCAAATTCATTTTTAGGCACACAAAGTAATGGTTGCAAAGTTCAAATTCGGATAGAGGCATTTAATTTCATTATTCGTGCATTCAGATTAGTGCGAATTTCAGTATACGGAATGAAATGTCGACAGGATGAAGACGAATTTGAATAGCTATTGCCGAATGTATATGCTTATTATGAGAAGTAGAATGCACAAATACGAAATCAGTTACATTAATCGTTAATTTTGATGATTGAATACGATTTTGACTGGCAACATTTCGATGCATCAGCGTTTTTTCCAAAAATTAATGCCTCTAATATGCAATTGATTGACAAAACAATGAAATTGGCCGGGAAAACCTATATTATCCCAGAGGTCGAGACGTGGCTCGAACCCTATGACTATTGCCACTGTGCCAACAAAGCTTGGAAACTACACTCTGGAAGTCCCCTCTCTCATGACTTTGTGGGACATGAGGAAAGTTACAGAGAAGCGGCTGAGCTGCTTAATCAAATGTATTCGGGTATCACCAAGCCTGAACAACTCTCGTAAGTATTGAACAATAATTATCTTCCCTTCTTCTATTTTTGGAGTATTTTAATGACTAAAGGTGGTATATTGATTTTTACTTGTCTAAGACTCCGAGATGTCTCTGAGATAGAAACAGTCTCATAGGAATGAACATATTCGACTTTACTGAGACTCGTGACACGTCGAGGAGTCCCATAAGACATCATTTTGAGACGTTTCAGAGACGTCTCCAAGACTAGACTCAAACCTGTCTAATGGCAAGTGAGATGCCAACCTTAAGTCTGCTGTTTGGCAGTCGTGAATTTTTTTTGTCATTCTTTGACTTAGAATTTATTGACTCGGGAATTGAGGTCAGAGAAAGAAGACATCCGTAGATTTTAACATACTTCTGATGGGCGACATAAGTACCTGATCGATTGACGTAGACAACAACAACCAATTTTTTTTATTCCTTTTTTTTTTTTTATGTCTATCTCTTTAGAACTCTCTTTTCCGAATTTGGCACTCAAGGATTTCATCCTAATCTTAAAAACATTTATGGGAGCTCCCCATTTGGTCTTGCCTTTGAATATTAACTTTATCACTGTTAACGTCCCGAGCGGGCTACATTACGACGAGTTGCTGTTGCTGGGATAAATAATAATGATAAGGATAAGGATAATAATGTATGAGAAAGAGCCTTTTCATTATATGAATTTCATAAACATAAACAAATGATTTGATAAATGGTGATGAATCTGAGACAAAAATCAAAAGAACGTTCATTTGAGACGGACTTCATTTCTAACTATTTCTTGATGTTATTTTTTTCTTGTATGTAGATACACGTCCATCAAAAATCAGCTCGAATCTTCGAATAGTCATCACGTCTTTGCCAAGGATATGGCTTATGCCTTGAGCTCAGATCACTACCGGTTCATCCCGGCAGGTTACAAACACACATTTCTTATTAGACATCCATTTCGAGTTTTTCAGTCGAGTCGGAAGGCATGGTTGGGCATCCCCAAAGTGACTGGTCAAGATCATACCGAAATCCCAGAGGACAACTTCGATTTCGAAAGAGACACTCCTTATTTATCGCCTGGTCTTTATTACAAAGACATCTATGATTTGTGGTTGTTCGTCCGGGAAAAATTCGACCCCAACCCTATCGTCTTCGATGGTGACGATCTCTTGACGAAGCCCGCCGACTTACTTCCGAAATATTGTAATGCAGTCGGATTACCTTACGACAAGTCGCTCCTGCACTGGGACAGCTCGACCGAAGTGACGAAAACATGGAAGACCCCTATTAGTTTCCAAGATGACCTGCCAGAGCCCCTTTTTGCATTCTACGGAAGGTCCTTTCACAGCTCAAGATTCAATCCACCCAGTAAGATGCCTTTAGCTGATGACGTCACTCCTGATGTAAGACGATGCGCAGATCAAGCAATAAAATATTATGAACAAATGTACGAGCAACGGATTATTGTCTAGATTATCAAAAGGATTTAATAAGTTTTGGGAGAGAAACCGATTTGCATAATTAACTACTTTGTCAACTGGAATATGATATTGAGTACATATTACCATGATTTTAGATTACTAATTTTTAATAATTATTTTCACTGTTTATTTGAACAAATTTAATAACAATAACGATAGAATAACAAGACGAAACGGACATTGCTTTTAAAATTCTGTATCAAAATATAAAAAAACGGAATTCTAAATTGAGAAATGTTCATTATTTTCATTTAAGTATAGTTTATATAAACCCCTCCCAAAAAGTTTCGCAAATCGACTTTGGTTCATGATAACTTTTCAGGTACTTTTTAGTTATTCCTGATATATATATATACCATTGGAAAGATAATTTATTCCCCTTTTTATTGATATCCTATTTGTAATGATCAGAATATTAAAATGTGGGGAAAAGCCAAAAGTCAAATGTTGTAAAATGCATTTTTATTGATCACATTGAAGTGCCGCAACTCGAATTTAGGCCCTGATAACTTTTTCGATATTTTTGAATTTTTATTGAAATTTATACTATTGTAAAGTTTATTTATTCCTCTTTTTCTTGATACCTAATTTGTAATGGTGTTGTCATGCTTGGGTTCACAGAACCCCTGAATACCACTTGAATGCCAGGCAAATCGAAAGATAATGTTCAGTTTAAAGTTCTGTAACACAACTTTGAACCTTAATTGATACTTTTGTTGGTTGGTTTTAATCACTTTCAATTTTTATAGCATTAAAAGTTCATTTATTCCTCTTTTTATTGATACCCTATTTGCAATGGTTACATCATATTTGAATACACATAATCCATGAATATAATGCAAAGTAAAAAGTAAAAAGTTGCGAAATGTATTGTTGCTCAATGATAGTCACAAAGGCATTAAATTTGCAACATTTGACTTCTGAATTGTCATGCTTGGGTTCACAGAACCCCTGAATACCACTTGAATGCCAGGCAAAGCGAAAGATAATGTTCAGTTTAAAGTTCTGTAACACAACTTTGAACCTTGATACTTTTGTTGGTTGGTTTTAATCACTTTCAATTTTTATAGCATTAAAAGTTCATTTATTCCTCTTTTTATTGATACCCTATTTGCAATGGTTACATCATATTTGAATACACATAATCCATGAATATAATGCAAAGTAAAAAGTAAAAAGTTGCGAAATTTATTGTTGCTCAATGATAGTCACAAAGGCATTAAATTTGCAACATTTGACTTCTGAATTGTCCTAATATTCAGGTGTTCCGTGCAAGAACAACATCATTGTTACTAGGCCTATTAGGAAGAGAAAAATAGGTTGAAAAGAGGAAGAAATGAACGTGACAATGGTATAGAATTAAATAAAAATTAGAAAGTACCCCAAATATTATACGGGCCTAAAACAGAGTTGCGGAACTTCAATTTGATCAATAAATTTTGCAAGATTTTAATTTTTACTTTTTTCCATATTCTGATATCCTGTGCATTGAAGCATGACACAATCATTATAAATATGATATCAATAAGAAGGGGAATAAATTATCTTTCCAATGGTATGAAAGTCAGAATAACTTAATCATACCTGAAAAGCTATCATGGCTCAAAGTCGATTTGCGGAACATTTTGTGAGGGGTTTATTATAAAGTTCATGTTTTAGATGAAGTTAGAAATATTATAATTAGTTCGTCAAAACTTTGAGAACAATATATTGATATCATGTAAAATGCAATGATGGATAGCAAAGTTCTGTAATAAAATCTTGAATCGTCAGAGAAATTCTCAGACCTATTTCATGAAACACTGCCGACTGCATTTACCAACAATTATTTAGAAGCAACCTGGGGGGCATTTCATCAGAGGACTTGTCGGATATTTTTTCCGACAGATTTGCTCTCAGCCAGTCAGATGCAAGCATTTCAAAAGCTTATAACAGTTTGTCGGATAAAACGTCTGACAAGTTCTTTGATGAAATGCCCCCCTGCTTCCAGTGACATGACCTTTTGTATATTATATTTAGGAATGAATATTTCGTGGTGATAAAAAAGAGCATTTATATAAGCACCCATAAACTCATGTCATAAATACCGTAATGGTCAAATTAATTCACCAAAATAAATAAATGTTAGCAAACTAGGCGAAGGCAAAGCAAAGAATTTCAAAGGATTCCTTAAAGGTTCTTTAATTTGAACATGTTTGACTTTTGAATGACGTAAGAAACTCTGAGGGCATCGCCATTTGAACTTGAATGCGTATTTCTGGTAATTCGATCTCAATTTTGAATCATAGCACGTATAATGAAGTCGAACGAGCGAAAAGAAAATTCAAAATTCCCATTCCTCAAATTGACTGATATTTGTCTGCACTTAGAAGACTGATTCAAAGTTTTGCAAAGATATGAAACCAAAACGAAGCAAGAATGAAATTGAATAAACATTTTGTTAAAATCTTATGCTACTTTTAAAAAATAGACTTGGCGGGTTGAAAAAGCTAATTACGGTTAGCCCAAACGATCACAGCTGTGGCCAAATTGAATGATCTTAAAATAAATTTGAATGATATATATGTTATTTTGATGATAAAAACTAATAATAACAAGTTACAATTACAATAATATAGGCTTTCCTGGTGAATATCACACACACACGTGTGTAGGGTTTTCATGCATGGTTCCTACTTTCATGACTTTAGAGTAATGCGCGCAGTCTTCATTATTGTATATCTATAGGTATTGTAACAATATTATCGATTATGAGAGATTCAAAATGTGAAACGAGGGCTTTAGAATATAAGTTCTTAAGAGCATTAGTTTGGATGTCATCTTGACCGTTAAACAATGAGAGATTGAACTAGACC
Organism: Paracentrotus lividus; assembly: GCA_940671915.1. Taxonomy (NCBI): domain Eukaryota; kingdom Metazoa; phylum Echinodermata; class Echinoidea; order Camarodonta; family Echinidae; genus Paracentrotus; species Paracentrotus lividus. Next base: position 4,109,420 of record CALNVZ010003426.1, on the reverse strand, counting down.
GGTAGTTTTTGAAAAGGTATTGAGCTGATGCATTGAAGTAAATCATCTGCAGTAACCTGATTAAGTGAAAGGGGGTAATGAAGTTTATGATACGGGCATAACCTATAAAAGTTATATTTTCTTTCAATAATTTATATCATGGAAAAATTCGTAAAGAATTTTCATTACATATTTCTTTGTCAGTGTAAACACAGACATTTGCTTCATTACACTTAGTAGCACTTGTATTCTCAGGCTTACTATAAACGGTCCGACGAATTTTCAACATGGCCATACCTTTTTACAGTACAGTACACTCTGTACAGTGTTTTCGTTTATATGATCACTTACTTTTCTTGATGCACTTACAACATTACGTAACCTTTTATTGGCCTTTCCAGTCACCATTCGAGCGTGCATCCTTTCCGCCCTTTTCTCTATGACCAATGATTTTTTTTTTAATTTGTCCCTGCTCGGAAAGAATAAACCATAGTATTTCAACGTCGCAGACTCTACAATCGTAGGTATACATTCAAATTCATAAACATGACTGCAAATTTAGCGAATTTGGAAGGAAGCCGCACGATCCTGTGGTGCGTTCCGCGATCAGGATCGACAGCACTTACCAAGTGCTTAAGCAATATTCCAGAGGTTGAGACGTGGTTTGAATCTTTCAGCTACTGCCAAGCCGCCAGCGCAGCCTGGAAACGGCACACTGGAAACAACCTCTCTCATGACTTTGTGGGACATGAGGAACATTACAGACAAGCGGCTGAGATACTTAATCAAATGTATTCGGGTATCACCAAGCCTAAGCATCTTTCGTAAGTATTGAATACTAATGAATAAATATATGAATAAATCTATAAATAAATAGATAAAAGATAAAGAAATAAAGAAATACATAAATAAATAAATAAATAGAAATGAAAGGGTAGAAAGGGGTAAATCACCCTTTACCGGAGCCGAGGAGTGCCCCCCTTTTCAAAAGGCTGACACTCCTCCGTCCTTTTCCAACCCTTTCCTACCATTTTTGCCCTTTATGTCACTTTGTGTTTCTTTCTTTTTTTGTTTCTTTTTTTGAGAAACCATAGGCCTAGTGTTCACTTTACTGTGTATTGTTTATTATGTAATTAGGATAATCAAGGATAGAAATAGATCAGAAATTTGGAAACATAATAACGTCTGAAAAAAATAAGAGGAGGGCTTTGGGTATTATGTTTGTAATACTCAACAGGGTTGTTTATACCGGTTTGTTGTTGTTGTTGTTGTTGTTCACACCTATGGATAAGACATTGTTGATAATGGTGACGCACCTCAGACGAAATCAAACGTCCAGTTTGGATGAGCTTTATTTTTATTCATTTCTTTGTTTTCTGTTATAGATACACGTCTATCAAAAATGAACTCGAATCTTCGAATAGTCATCACGTTTTTGCCAAAGATATGGGATTTGCTCTGACGTCCTATCACTACCGATTCATCCCAGCAGGTTACAAACACACATTTCTCATAAGACACCCACTTCGAGTTTTTCAGTCGAGTCGAAAGGCATGGTTGGGCATCCCCAAATACTTTGATCAAGATCAACCCCAAATCACAGAGGACGACTTTGATTTCGAGAGAGACAATCCTTTTCTAACGAGTGGTCTTTATTACAAAGACATATTCGATTTGTGGCAGTTCGTCCGGGAAAAATTCGACCCCAATCCTATCATCATCGATGGTGACGATCTCTTGTCGAATCCCGTCGAATTACTTCCGAAGTATTGTAATGCAGTCGGATTACCTTACGACAAGTCGCTCCTGCACTGGGACAGCTCGACCAGAGTGACGAAAACATGGATGACCCCTATTAGTTTCCAAGATGATCTACCAGAGCCCCTTGTTGCATTTTATGGAAGGTCCTTTCACAGCTCAAGATTCAATCCACCAAGTAAGATGCCTTTAGCTGATGACGTCACTCCTGATGTAAGACGGTGCGCAGATCAAGTATTGGAGTATTATGAACAAATGTACGAGCAACGGATTATTGTCTAGATTATCAAAAGGATTTAATAAGTTTTGGGAGAGAAACCGATTTGCATAATTAACTACTTTGTCAACTGGAATATGATATTGAGTACATATTATCATGATTTTAGATTGTTAATTTCTAATAATTATTTTCACTGTTTATTTGAACAAATTTAATAACAATAACGATAGAATAACAAGACGAAACGGACATTACTTTTACAATTCTGTATCAAAATATTTTTAAAAAAAACGGAATTCTAAATTGAGAAATGTTCATTATTTTCATTTACGTATAGTTTATATAAACCCCTCCCAAAACGTTTCGCAAATCGACTTTGGTCCATGATAACTTTTCAGGTACTTTTTAGTTATTCCTGATATATATATACACCATTGGAAAGATAATTTATTCCCCTTTTTATTGATATCCTATTTGTAATGATCGGGTCATGCTTCAATGCACAGAATATTAAAATGTGGGGAAAAGTCAAAAGTCAAATGCTGTAAATGCATTTTTATTGATCACATTGAAGTGCCGCAACTCGAATTTAGGCCCTGATAACTTTTTCGATATTTTTGAATTTTTATTGAAATTTATACTATTATGAAGTTTATTTATTCCTCTTTTTCTTGATACCTAATTTGTCATGGTGATGTAATACCACTTGAATGCCAGGCAAAGCGAAAGATAATGTTCAGTTTAAAGTTCTGTAACACAACTTTGAACCTTGATACTTTTGTTGGTTGGTTTTAATCACTTTCAATTTTTATAGCATTAAAAATTTCATTACTTCCTCTTTTTATTGATACCCTATTTGCAATGGTTACATCATATTTGAATACACATAATCCATGAATATAATGCAAAGTAAAACGTAAAAAGTTGCAAAATGTATTGTTATTGCTCAATAATAGTCACAAAGGCATTCAATTTGCAACATTTGACTTCTTAATTGTCCTAATATTCAGGTGTTCCATGCAAGAACAACATCGTTGTTACAATTAGGAAGAGAAAATTAGGTTGAAAAGAGGAAGAAATGAACTTGACAATGGTATAGAATCAAATAAAAATTAGAAAGTACCCCAAAAGTTATAAGGGCCTAAAACAGAGTTGCGGAACTTCAATTTGATCAATAAATTTTGCAAGATTTTAATTTTTACTTTTTTCCATATTCTGAAAAATTCTCAGACCTTTTTCATGAAACACTGCCGCCTGCATTTACCAACAATTATTTAAAAGCAACCTGCTTAGAGTGACATGACCTTTTGTATATTATATGTAGGAATGAATATTTCGTGGTGATAAAAAAGAGCATTTATATAAGCCCTGATAAACTCATGTCATAAATACCGTAATGGTCAAATTAATTCACCAAAATAAATAAATGTTAGCAAACTAGGCAAAGGCAAAGCAAAGAATTTCAAAGGATTCCTTAAAGGTTCTTTAATTTGAACATGTTTGACTTTTAATGAATTTGAATGACGTAAGAAACTCCGAGGGCATCGCCATTTGAACTTGGATGCTTATTTCTAGTAATTCGATCTCAATTTTGAATCATAGCAAGTATAATGAAGTCGAACGAGCGAAAAGAAAATTCAAAATTCCCATTCCTCAAATTGACTGATATTTGTCTGAACTTAGAAGAATGATTCAATGTTTTGCAAAGATATAAAACTCAAACGAAGCAAGAATGAAATTGAATGAACATTTTGTTAAAATCTTATGCTACTTTTAAAAAATAGACTTGGCGGGTTTAAAAAGCTTATTACGGTTAGCCCGAACGATCACAGCTGTGGCCAAATTGAATGATCTTAAAATAAATTTGAATGATATACATGTTATATTGATGATAAAACCTAAGAATTACAAATTACTATTACAATAATATAGGCTTTCCTGGTGCATATCACACACACACGTGTGTAGGGTTTTTCAAGCATGGTTCGTACTTTAGAGTAATGCGCGCAGACTTCATTATTTTATATCTGTAGGTATTGTAACAATATTATCGATTATGAGAGATTCAAAATGTGGAACGAGGGCTTTAGAATATAAGTTCTTAAGAGCATTAGTTTGGATGTCATCTTGACCGTTAAACAATGAGAGATTGATCTAGACCGGTAGTTTTTTGAAAAGGTATTGAGCTGATGCATTGAAGTACATCATCTGCAGTAACCTGATTAAGTGAAAGGGGGTAATGAAGTTTATAATACGGGCATAACCTATAAAAGTTATATTTTCTTTCAATAATTTATATCATGGAAAAATTCGTAAAGAAATTTTCATTACATATTTCTTTGTCAGTGTAAACACAGACATTTGCTTCATTACACTTAGTAGCACTTGTATTCTCAGGCTTACTATAAACGGTCCGACGAATTTTCAACATGGCCAGGGATATTACCTTTTTACAGTACAGTACACTCTGTACAGTGTTTTCGTTTATATGATCCCTTACTTTTCTTGATGCACTTACAACATTACGTAACCTTTTATTGGCCTTTCCAGTCACCATTCGAGCGTGCATCCTTTCCGCCCTTTTCTCTATGACCAATGATTTTTTTTAATTTGTCCCTTACGTATGTTTATGATATGTACAACCAATGGGGGAACAGAAGGCGGGGCCATGTTGACAGATATATAGGCATGGGCGCAAGAGGCCGCTGATTATTTTCTCTTTTTGTCTTTCTCCAAGGTTGAAAAATTTCTAAAACTTTCAGTAAATATCTATGTGAGATTTAATGTGCTACTTACGCATATGGTCATGTTTATCTCCTAAAATTCCATCTGAAACATTTTGCGGTAATCAGGCTCCAAAGGCAATCTAAACTCATTTTATGATATCTAACGTATTGAAGCCAAGGCTACTAATCATCAATTGGTGCGTCTTCTCTGAATGTTATGTGATATCCTGTATCTTGGATCTAATGTGATAGTATAATGCGATGTTTGTCTGTGATATTTGGTAAGATGTATTTTGTGTGGCTTTTTTGGTAAAATCGTCGTTAATTACATACACAGAAACACCATCATGTGGACAATGTATCATTATGCTAACAAGTTCATCGCGAGGTTGTTCTCACCTCCAAGGCTGATTAAAAAAAAAAAATCAGAAAATATCTAATGATGATTTAAAATGTTCTCATACGAATTTGGAACGTTTTCCCTTATCTTCCATCGATATAAACAATTCAGGGTAATCGAGCCAAAGCAATTACAATAACTATTTGATGATTTAACGTAATTGAAGCAGCCGATACTATCATAACTTTGGATTTTTTTGGAACATCCTAACGTATTCAAGCCCAGTTCGTCGTCTTCTCTAGATTCTGTGGCTATCTTGTATATTCCTTCCGTTCCTTATTCAAAGTTCTCTTCATCTTCTCTTTATCTCCTTTGTTCGTCATTTTTTTTCCATTTTTCTCCTTTTCCTTTCCTGTTCTTCTTTATTTCCTCTTTTTCTATTTTTTTTCCTTTTCTCTTTTCTATTTCTTTTTTCTTCTTTTTTTTTTTCCATCTCTTCTATTCTCTCTTATCTTGTATCTTATCTCCAAAGTATATCTACGTGTTTTGTGTTTTGGCAAATATGTATTTTGTGTGCTTTCTTGTAAATCGTCGTTTAAGTACATACACAAATACATAGCGTGGGACTATGCTTCATGAATATCATTAGGGTTAGGCATGCGCTTGCGGCATTGTTCGATGATTGTTCAGTGTTATGGCATTGTTCAGGTGCATTGATTCTTTCAACATGGCGACCCGCTCGCGTATTTTTTTTTTTTTAACCCACTGTTCTGCATTTATTCAAACCCTGATAGAGACACTGGTCATAATGACGTCATAAATTGGTCGTAACTGGGAAACTGGTCGTAAGCTGACAAACGTCGTATGCACAACGTCTTTTTGACGTCATTTTAAACCACTTTCACGACAGTGTATGTTGAATTTATAGACCAGATTTTGACGTAATACGACGTCATTATTGACCAATCTACGATATATTTAATTTGCATTTTTTTCATATGACCAGATTAGACGTGACTATGACGTCATGTATTGACCAATCTACGACGAGCTAATTTAAATTTATATGACCAGATTATACGTAATTATGAACGTCATTTATTGACCAATCTACGACGAGTAAATTTGAAATTTTATATGACCAAGATTGTGACGTAATTATTACGTCATTATTGACCAATCTTCGACGAGTAAATTTGCAATTTAATATGACCACATTGTGACGTGTTTTGAAGTCATTTATTGACCATCTACGACATTCAATTGCATTTTTATATGACCAGATTATGACGTGACTATGAGTCTGTATTGACCAATCTACGACTAGCTAATTACAATTGATATGACGAGATTATAACGTATTATGACCCGTTGAACCAACTACTGACCGTTTGACACCAGTAAAAACAAGCCTGTGATTTGCCTACGGCCCTTTGCTTCCATTGAGACCCATTGATTAATAAAGCAAACAGGCGAAGAGGAAGCCCATTACATAGCCTGAGCGCCCCCTCCCCAAGAAGGATATTAAAATATATATTAATTTGGGACCTTAATTTTTGGCTCAATGAGATTCACCAAAGCTGAGGTGCCGCAGGATAATTATGGAACCCCATCAAACATAAACAGTATTTATTGTATCAGTAGCCGCACCCCCCCCCAAAAATAATAATAAAAAATAAAATAAATAAACAAAGGAATTACTCACCCTCTTCCTTGCGATTCATTTAATTTAGATTTTTTTTCCTTTATGGGAGAGCCCCAGCATAAATGCATATAAGCAAGTTGCGTTAAGGGGCTGTCAGATGAATATCGCTTTGAACTCCACATAGGCGGCATATATTTCATTTAAACTCTCCGCCTCTCCCCCTCCAAAAGATAATATAGGTTTCCCCGGTCAAGTTTAACTGTGTCTCCGATCGAATTTGTAAATTTCTTTCGAGCGCTTTTCGTCCGGAATGTGTCGCGATTACAATTTGCATGACATTCGTTTTGTGTAGCAAAATCAAACCGTTCAATTCATGCGAATTGCGCCATGTATTTGCTGTTGATTGGAGCAGTCGCATTCCTCATGTTCGCTCAAATTCGTTTTGTGGTCATCCAATTTAGAAATATTGTATCCAATTAGGAATGTGGTTCGGATAGGGAAAATACACTTTGGTAGGGGGCCGTGAAGTCTTTTTGTCAGAAAAGGGCTGAGCATCGGGAAGGGGGACAGCCTGAGCTGCATAAACACCCACACCACCCACCACACACAAAAAAACCAAACAATGCGGGCATGTCCAAATGATATTTAATGGGCGGCAATATTTTATGGTATTTTTTTCTTCGTTTTTTTTTATTGGTCATGTTTTTACGATGAATATCATTTCAATCTTTTTCTAATCTCCAGGACCTCTATCAGTTTCGTTTATATCACTTGATAATAGAATAATAAATTCATGTACATGTATATGTGTTTGGTAGTTTATTCGTTGATGTTTGTTTTATTTTTATGGTGATTGTCATTCTTTAACACATATCAGCCAGTGCTCAGTTGTAATCCCAATCCCGTCTTGTTTGAGCACAGCTGTGCTCCAAATCATTACGTTTTGGCACAATTGATGTTCCGTGGTTTTATGTCTTTTTAATGCACAATGAAGAGGAGTTCAATCTAATGGCAACCTGGATGGGATTTTACATTAATCAGTTCCGTGCATGGATGCGTTTCGTGTAATGTTCGTTCGTGTATGAAGGGTAGCTCTTGTCCCTTAACATACTAATTCTTTTATTTTGAGTGAATTCCCACGGTACTCGAAAACATTTTTTGTGTCTTCGTTTTTCTGATCTACATTCATAAACCGTTTGATTTAACATTGCTTGGGCAAGACTACGTCTTTAGCTGGTATTGCAACTACAGTATTTTTCATATCTAACAGTCTTTTTATGTTGTCTATTTTTTTATGGATAGAGATTTTTCGAATATTGTTATATTCGGAAGGGTATCGTCCTTTCATTCCTGGCATCCAGTAAACACAGTCGGGCACTCTTTAACCCTGTAGGACCTGGGCAAATGACGTCATTATTGTCGTAAATGGTATAGTGTCATAGCGTCGTTGTACGACGTCTTTACGACGTACTTTCGATGATTAACGACGGTTTATATTGCATTTTTTAAGACCAGATTATGACGTAATTCTATACGTCATTTATTTACCATTTACCGACAAGTTATTTGATTTTCTACAAGATTATGAACGTGTTATCAAGTCTGACTTGACCTGTTTTAACCAATTCAAATTTATTATTTTATTTGCATTATGGCCAGTTGCCTATTGAAGCTGGTAGGCTACTGCTATATGTTTATTTGATTTTGAATTTCATTAATTTTTTCTTTACTTTTATTGACTTATTTTTTGGGTTTTATGGTGGATCTATATTGCCTTAACTTTCATACATGTTCCTACACTTGCTTTCTTTTGCGTCTTTCTCTGTTTTTTGTTGTTTGTTTGTTTTTTTACTCCTCACTTTCTTTTTTTGTTTTGTTGTTGCTTGTAATCAAATTTAATTTTTCCCTCATTATTTTTTACGTAGGTTTTTTGTTTTTGTTATTATTTGTTTTGTTTGTTGTTTTGGGTTTTTTTGCGCCTCGATCACCTTTTAATAAAATTTCCTTTTTAATATTATTGTTGCCTATTTTTCCCCCAGGCTTTCCCTTTGTTTTATTATCTTTGTATCTTTCTTTATTATCCTCTTGTCTTTTATTGATTTTAAGTCCCCCCCTCCTTTCCCTCTTCGTTTTTGATTCCCTATCTTCCTACCCTTTCACTTTTTTTTCACAGTCGTTTACTTTCTTTTCCTCGTTAAAATAAAGTCTTCTTAATCGCTCATTTCAGTTAATTTCTTTATTATTCCCCCCCCCTTCCCTTCCCTCATGGGGTTGGGCGCCAATATCCTCCGTACACCTGCTTTATATTTGCAATGTTACGAAGACTCTTTTCTCATCGTCTTTTTTTTTTTCTTGTCTTTTTTTTTTATGTACAATACCTTTTTTTCAATAATATTTGGTGTAATTTTGTAATCGTTATAAAACAATAGCAAGTGATTTAGGGGTAATTAGTCAAAGGTTTCATGTTTCTTTTATAACATCAAGTGTTAATCTTTAACAAGTTTTTTCTTTTATTAAATAAATGAAATTCATAATTAATTTGTAAAGTAAAATAAAATAAGTATGCAATGCATTAAAGAGCTCTTACCATGACATAGTTATTATATTAAAACTATATATCCTGGAGTACGATAGTCAGGTTACAATGTTGTTCATTTGCATACAACGGGCATGAACCATGTGCCTCTTCGACGAAATAGGGAACTCTTTTCCAGGTCCATCGTCAAAGAATGCTATGGGTTGGATCCTACTGGTAAAATTAGTTCGATGGTTATTAAACATACGGTAGACTCGAAATATTATGATTTTTAATCGTCATTCTAACAGGATGATTGATCGTATATGACACGTCCTAATCAGTCTTCAATGAGTCTTAATCAAGTTTTAGAGTCATTGACGTCGGTATTAAGGTAAAAAAGTCGTCGCGTCATATCACTTCAAACATCACCAGTTCAAGAACGTCTTTGCTTGGTGGCAAGTTCGTCCTACAAGAACGTAAATTTTTGGACGTCCAAAGAAGTAGCTAGACAAAAATGACGTAATTATGAGTCATTTACCTAGTTTTGCTCTCAGATACACGAACCAACTGAGGGAACTGCTCGACGCGGTCTAGTGAGTCCAAGATTTGAATCTTTGTGGCTTTGCGCTAGATTTGTACACAGCTATTATTTTGATAGCCGATCATTAATGCAAAGCCTGGTTATGCAATGTCAGTCTTGAGGTGTCAGTACGTAAAATGGAGGTAGAAATAAGCACAGATACCGAGTATTTAGTACAGTGCAGTCCTCGCTTCCATAAATACTTAATGTGATATACTAAGTGAGCTGTTTGGATCTGCAGTCTAATTAGAAAAATGGCACTTTGACTTGCAGACTGCGTGAATCTTTTGTCGCATGCGTCTTTTGTCGAGCAACACCCTCTCTAGCTCTCTCTCTATCTCTCTCTCTCTCTCTCTCCTTCGCTCTTATCTATTTTCTCATTACCTTGTCATTTCTCATATCATTGCACTCCCACACCCTCTCTTCTTCCACTACGAGTTATAATAGTTATTCATGTTTGTTTGACGTGCATCTGTGTTTTCTTGATTACTGTCTCATATTTTTAAATCAATTTCAAATTGATTTCTTTCTCTTTGGAAGTTATGTACTCCATTTGATAATGTTAGTCGGCATGCGAGCACTCGATCTCTCCTGTGATGTATGTAGCTCGGATTTACAAAAAAGAAATAAAAATTTGGTTCTTGATAAATGAATGGGTCATTTGATAGAGGTCATGTATGGGAAGCATATTATGTGAGAATCAAAGGAGCCTGGCTTTCCGATCCTAGCAGATATCTTCGTCGGAGACAAAATGACACAGAAAAGTACGGCAAGCAACATGATATGAGAAGCAGAGAAAGCTACACTAAAGTCGCAGCCAAGAGGGAAAACAGAAAAGGGGGATGTAAAAGGTGCTAGAAGAGCCAGACAATAAAATTAGAAGAGGTGTGATCAAACAGCAATGGAACAAAGGGAGTGAATTGGCTGGGACGGAGGGAGAGTAACAAGATAGGTAGAGGTAGAGGCTAAGGGGCTGAAGATGAATGAAAAGAGAAAAGCAGGAAACACAACCTAGTAGACCTGTGTGTTATAGACTTAAAGAAGAGTAAGGGGGGATAAATAATAGTTAAACCAGTAAAGAAACAAGGGGAGACTGACAACTAACAACAAACAAAGGAAGTGTGAGCCAACCTGTAAGGGGAAGAGAGAAAGAGATTGTAAGAAAACAATGTATTAGTCAAATAACAACACCTGCAATAAACAAATAGTAAAAAGGAGGAAACAGTATCAAGAAAGAAATGTGAGAGAGCAACAGAAGTTAGTCATTACCATCCTGAATGTTGAGCCGTGAGGTTGGAGTGCGAAGAGTACGTCTCTACTCAGAACTTCTCTGTGTACGTACGAATCAGAGACGGTCCTAAATTCATGCCTCGTAGGACGTTCAGAGATCGGAGTGGTTAGAAGGTTGGAATGGTTCCAACTGGGGGTTCAGCTGGTGGTGGTGCAGGGGAATCTGGTGCCCATGAAGCGTCTTTGAGAGTGGTCTTGGTTTCACTACATACTGAATACAGATCTGGCAGTGATAGGATATATAACATTAGAAGTGGTGCAGGTGTGTTCCCCTTTGGTGTGTGAGATCTGCTTAGTGGAGGCTACTCTGGAGTATCGCCTTCGTGGATGTTTATTGCAATGGATCTGCATCTGTTGGTGTAATTTGGAAGGTGCCATGCTGAATAGGAGAGCATGGTCAGTAAGGGAGGGTGACTTAGCCGAACTATGAGATCCTCTGAGGTGCGGGGGCGTCGGATGCCCGCTGGAGTGTTCAGGAACGCTGTGGGAACTGTCAGAAGCTGTGAGTATGGGTGATTCATGAGAGAATGGGCGGAGGGATGGTAATTAGTAGAGGTGTCAAGGGGTTTCTGTCAGTGGAGTCTGGTGGTCGCTTTTTTTGGAACATCAGATTCTAGGGAGGGACACGACTTTGTTAATGGGCTTTTTGGATGTCTGAGCACTATGTCTTGGCTCATTAGACGATTCTTCGGTTCTGATGGAGTAAAAGTCAGATCGTCAAGGCGATACGAGCGGATCCTGGGGCTTGACTTAAGGATGTGTTTTGCAGTGACGGGATGGCAGTGGAAGAATGGAAGGAAGTGGTATCTGTCGGGTTTGGTTAGGAGTGTGGGCGGTTAGTCTCTTCTTGCGTGACATCGAGGAAGTTGGGCCTTCCTGAGGAATCAGAGGTGAATTTGATGGTCCGTGAAAGAATTGAGTGATCAATAAAGGTTTTTGGAGCTCTCTTCCCCCTGGTCCAGATGAAGATAAACAATCGTCGATGTATAGCGCCCACCGAATCCACGGTCGACAGGGTGCTGAATCTAAAATCTGCTGTCTATGCTTTGGTCATAAATAGACAAGCGTAGGAGGAGCATACGGTGCCCATAGCTGTGCCAGATACCTTGAAGATAGTTTTTTCGCCATGAAATGTGGAAATTATTATTGGTAAGAACATGGGGTCATGAAGGGATTTGTGGCGGTATGGGGGCGGGGGTTGGAGTGACCGCTGCGGCAAAGCCTCATCAAGAGGCGGGAATACTCCAGCATGGGGATGTTCGTGTACAAGGAAAGAAACATCAACGTGTCGTGATTCGCTGTTTCAGTATCTGGTCCTTGATCTGTGAGTTCTAATGGAAGGTCCGAGTGTCATGGATGTAGGAGGGAGCAAGAGAAACAAGGAGGTTTGATATATGAATCACGAAGAGGGGAGTTCTCTGTAGGAGCCTTGCCAGAGAGGATGGGTCCGAACCAGGTGCCAGTTCTGGACTGGGAAGAGAGATAGAAACGAGCAGGTTTAGTATTAATCGGGAAAGGAATTTTGTGTGCCTTCCTGGAGAGATGTTCGAGGATCCTTATGTCACAATGTGGATTGGTATCGTGAGGAGAAATCACTTGTAAGGTCAGAATTTTAGAGGCTTATAGGGATTGATTGTTGAGGAAGTCCCCCCCTTACTGCGCATCTCCTCTGCCATGTAATGGCACCTTCAAATGTACAGCCAACAGAATGCCATCATTTGCAATATACACATCCACAAGGCGATACTTTCCAGAGTACTCCACTAGCAGATCATCACACCAAGGGGAACATCACCTGCACCTACATTCTAATTTATATATCTTATCATTTGCAGAGTTTGTAAGTGCAGATGTAGGTGATAACCAAGACCACTCTCAAAGACGCTTCTATGGGCACAGATCCAATGTCACCACCCAAACCAAAGCTTGATCACCCCAGTTGGGAACCATCCAACCTTACCTACCACTCCATCTCTGACCATGTCTCCTAGCAGGGCATTGAATTTTTAGGTCCGTCCTGATTCTGCTCCGTACCAGCAAGAGGAAGTCTGGATGAGAACGTACGTCTTCGCACCATTCACCTCACGGTCTCAACATTCAGGAGGTAGATGACTAACTTCGTGTTTTCTCACATTTCTTTTGTATCTGTTTTTCCCCCTTTTCGTTTTAGCTTAGTTTAGTTTATTTGCAGGTGTTGTTTTTATTTGACTATACATTGTTTCTCTTACAATTCTTTCTTTTCTTCTCTCCCTTTACAGGTTTGGGTCACAGTCTTCTCTTTTGTTTTTTTGTTTTGTTTCATGTCTTCCCCTTGTTTTTTACCTGTTAACTATTTATTTATCCCCCCCCTACTTCCTTCTGTAGTTCTATAACAACAGGTTACCTAGTGTTTTTTTCGCTTGGCTTTTCTCTTTCATTCATTCTTTCAGCCCCTAGCCCTACTAATCCCTTCTTGTTTACTCTCTCCTCCCTCCCTCCACCAATTCTCCCCTTTTGTTCCAGTTTGCTGTTTGATCACCTCTTCTTGCTTTTTGATGGCTGGCTTCTTCACACCTTTTGCATCCCCCCTTTGTTCTCTCCCTCTTGGCTTGGCACTTAGTGTAGTTCTCTCTGTCTTTTCTATATCATGTTTGTTCCTCTTTTCTGGTCATTTTGGTCTCTGACGAGATTCTGCTAGGATCGAATAGCTCAGGCTCTTTTGCTTGCATTTTAGTCACCATTGCTCTCTTTATAGGATAAGCAGTTTCAAGCAGTTCTCTATTTAACATAATATGTTTAATGATTATATCGGACCGCAAATGAAATGAAAATTATTCTTCTGAAAAAGGACACTTTATTGAATTTACATTACATGACACATAGGAGAGCACCTGCGCAAGTCTAAGTCAGCAGAATCAAAATTTTAAATATTCATAACTTCTAATTCTTTTGTCGATTTTCTTCAAGCCTCACTGATGTTTCGTTATTTCTTCTTCGCATTTCTGACCAATTTAAACCCAGTGTGAATTACTTTCATATTATACACGTAAGAGCAGTAAATTGCAAATGGTGTTGCGTGTAGCCTATGCCCTTTTTCCATATACTTATTTAGACAAAGGAGCGTAGTACTTCAGGGGCGGGATTCCGCCATTCTCCAATTAGGGGGGATTTTTATTATTATTTTTTAAAATCTACATTTCCCTCGATCAG
>CALNVZ010003426.1:4070209-4084704 GCA_940671915.1 Paracentrotus lividus | reverse complement strand
AAGGAGAGAGAGTCCACTGCACGTCCTCAACATTCAGGAGGGTAATGATAACTTCTGTTTTCTTCACATTTCTTTCTTGATATCTGTTTTACGCCCCTTTCCTTGTTAGCTTAGTTTAGTCTTAATTTGGCAGGTGGTTTGTTTTATTTGCGAATACATTGTTTCTCCCTTATCAATATCTTCTTTCTCATCATTCTCCGCATTACAGGTGTGTGCCTTCCTGGAGAGATGTTCGCGATCCTTCATGTCATCAAGTGTGGATTGGATCTGTGAGGAGAAATCACTTGTAGGGTCAGAATTTAGAGGCTTATAGGGGGATTGATTGTTGAGGAAGTCCCCTCCCTTACTGACCATTCTTCTCCCATTCAGCATGGCACCTTCAAATGTACAGCCAACAGATGCATCATTTGCAATATACACATCCACGAAGGCGATACTTTCCAGAGTACCTCCACTAGCAGATCTCATCACACCAAGGGGAACATCACCTGCACCACTTCTAATGTTATATATCTTATCATTTGCAGAGTTTGTAAGTTGCAGTATGTAGGTGAAACCAAGACCACTCTCAAAAGACGCTTCTATGGGCACAGATCCAATGTCACCACCACCAAGCTTGACACCCCAGTTGGGAACCATTCCAACCTTCCTAACCACTCCATCTCTGACATGTCTCTACAGGGCATTGAATTTTTAGGTACCCGTCCTGATTCTGTCCGTACCAGCAGAGAGAAGTTCTGGATGAGACGTACGTCTTCGCACCATTCAACCTCACGGTCTCAACATTCAGGAGGGTAATGACTAACTTCTGTTTTCTCACATTTCTTTCTTGATATCTGTTTTTCCCCTTTTCCTTTTTAGCTTAGTTTAGTTTATTTGCAGGTGTTTGTTTTATTTGACTAATACATTGTTTCTCTTACCAATTCTTCTTTCTCTCTTCTCCCTTACAGGTTTGGCTCACACTTCTCTTTTGTTTTTTGTTTTGTTTTCATGTCTTCCCCTTGTTCTTTTACCTGTTTAACCCCTTATTTATTTATCCCCCCCCCCTTACTTCTCTTGTTAGGTCTATAACACACAGGTCTACTAGTGTTTTTTTTTTTCCTTGGCTTTTTCTCTCTTTTCATTCATTCTTTTCAGCCCCTTAGCCCTCTACTCTAATCCCTTCTTTGTTTACTACTCTCTCCTCCTCTCCCAGCCAATCATCCTCCCTTTTGTTCCAGTTTGCTGTTTGATACACCTCTCTTCTTGCTTTTTGATTGGCTGGCTTCTTCACACCTTTTGCATCCCCCTTTTGTTCTCTCCTCTTGGCTTGCCACTTAGGTGTAGCTTTTCTCTGTCTTTCTCTATTCCATGTTTGTTCCCTACTTTTCTGTGTCATTTTGTCTCTGACGAAGATTCTGCTAGGATGAAAGCTCAGGCTCCTTTTGACTTCATTTTACACATTAGCTCTCCTTTATAGGATAAGCAGTTTCAGCAGTTCTCTTATTTAACATAATTATGTTTGATGATTATATCGACCGCACAGATGAAATGATAAATAATTATTCTTCTGAAAAGGACACTTTATTGAATTTAACATTACATAACACATAGGAGAGCACCTCGCAAGTTAAGTCACAGAATCAAAATTTTAAATATTCATAACTTCTTTATTCTTTTTGTCGATTTTCTTCAAGCCTTCACTGATGTTTTTCGTTTATTCTTTCCGCATTTCTGAAACCAATTTAAACCCAGTGTGAATTACTTTCATATTATACACGTAAAGCAGTAAATGCAATGGTGTTGCGTGTAGGCCTATCCCTTTTTCATATACTTTTATTTAGACAAAGGAGCGTAGTACTTCAGGGGCGGATCCAGCATTCTCCAATAGGGGGGATTTTTATTATTATTTTTTAAAATCTACATTTCCCTCGATCAGCTGCTTGACTGAGCTAAGCGTGTGGGGGAGGTAGGCCTAAATACACTAAATTTTAATAACTGTTAATTTTCTTCTTTTTTTCACGATCAAGCTAATGTATTCAATTAAAAATGCGAGCGCATTTTCAAGTTGACTCGCATGATTTTGAATCAAGTGTAATATAGATTGGATTCTCAGACTTCTTTGGGACCATTCTTGGTCACGTGTGTGACAGAAATTATGCAAAATCTTGACTTTAATTGGCTATAACTCTAACAATTTTAAAGATATACTGATTTAATGTTTATATCATGCCAATATATTTTGTTGGCTATCATTTGGAAGTATTTTTTGATATTTGCAATATGCATGTTCAAGGTCAGAGGTCAAAAGAAGTGGGTCACGTGTGTGACTTCACAGAACGGCATGATTTTGAAAGTTCAATTTCATTTTGAAATTCCTGTGAGTTTTAAAATGATGAAATGTTCTTATTGCTGTGAGATAGGCATTATGGACCTGCTAACCATAAAATACCACTGGATAGGAGTCATCTCTGAAATTTCTTTTTTAATCTATTATTTCATATCGTGATGTCGGGTCACGTGTGTGACCTATGGCAAACTGTACAGAAAAATGAATATATTTTATATATATATGCAGTAAGTGTACATTTTGAGCAATTATATCCGCTGTGGTAAAACTTTTATGAACTCAACCCTAGTCAGTCACTGGGGTGTTTTGGTAGCTGTCAAGACTAGGGGAGGGGCGGGGAGGGAGGGGCCCATGATGTCCCCTATAAGATCTCGGCTGTTGATCGAGCGAGCGCGCAGAAAATTTGCATGATGGTAGTGTGTGATGTAAACTACAAGAATGCACTGTTAATTTTCCCAAAATAATATTTATTTATTTTATATTAATTAATTATGCTAATTTATGCATTCCATGAAATCATAGATTTTGTTCTAATTGACAAACTAAAGCTTCTGGAATGCTAATTTTGTGTTTACATAATCTTTATAGGATTCCTAACAATAAATTGTACTTGGAAAAAGTTTGGTATCGAAATAAATTCCTTGTGTATTTGATTGTTTTATGAATTTCTTATGTATTTCTTTATTTTTTCGACCCTTTGTTTCGTTTGTTTGTTTGTTTTGTTTGGGGTTTTTTTCGCAAAAATTATTGCAGAACCATTTTGGAGCATAATAATGCTAAAATTAATTAATTTCAGCCAATGAAAGTGAAAATAATCAGACCTTTATGACCGCCCCAACCCTGTGGGTCACGTGTGTGACCAATTTGTTTGCTAATTAATAATCAAATAAAAAAAAACTTGTCATGGATTCAGATTTAGCGAGATGCAAGGTACATTAAATCCAGCTTTGGAGAAATAATAATAATAATAATACCAGAGCCATATACGGGGCATAAACTATTTGTGTTTTCTGGTCACTTGTGTGACATTATTTATGTACCGTTTTTCCTTTTAATTATCATTTTTGTTAATTTATGCAAATGAGCATGAACAATGGCAAAAATCACGAAAAAACATCAGTCATAGCTCAGAACATGCTCTATTGATATGAGCTTATAAATCAACACAAGATAATTTACTTTTGTGCTCATAAGGTTTCATTCAGAAGCCAAATAGTCAACGGTTTTCTTTAGGCCATGAGATCAGTTGTCCACGCCTGACACGTGACCTGTGGTACGTGTTGGTGACATTGTCAAAAGTGTATTAACTTAAAATTATAAGCTATCATAGGCTGGTCAGTATTTGGTGAGAATGCAATAGACTAGCATTGATATTCTGACTAGTGAGAGAAAAATTGTGAATATAATAACAACCATGTTTTTCGGGGGCTTATACTTTCGTTTGGGCACGTGTGTGAACATTTGAATGTAATCAATCTTCTTGTTGTAATTAAGTTTAAAAACAACCAATCAAATTCGAACACCATTTATTTTTTCATTAAATTTAAAGGAATGAAGTTTACAAAGGGATATATAATACAATATCAAAGTAAATAGACGCAGCACAATCAATCAAGTCAGTGGTCAACAATTGATATTTATAGTACGATTTTTCTATTGCCAAAATTTTTTGCATGTTATGTTAGATGGCAAATGGACCGCATGAAACTTTGCTAAAAAATTAAGATCTAAAAAAGCTTCATTGAACCTCAGACAATTGCCCTATACGAAATAGCAGCTTAAAAACACAGGAAAAACTTTTTTTTTCGCCCAAAAGGATCACTTTCAAAGAATCGCCCTTTGACGTTGTTTGGCGCGTTTTGTGGTTTTCAAGGCCATTCACAACTATTCGGGCTCGAAGCTTGAACAACGAGGACATGGACCCCTGTATGTTGAATGTTTCTAACCCATTAGTATGTATTCGTATAGCAATTTGCAAACTTTTATGAAATGACATGGGATTTGAATGTTTGGGAGCATAATTTCGAATCAAGTTAGAGCTCGCTTTGGCGTTTCGCGCGTTTTAGTACTGACTTTAAAGAGATTATCAGTCTGCCGGATAGTTCAAACGAGCAATGGACCCTCTTTTTAAATAAAATTTTACTATTTATGATCCTCTACAAAAAATTTGCCAAATTTTGATGAGACTGCTG
Organism: Paracentrotus lividus; assembly: GCA_940671915.1. Taxonomy (NCBI): domain Eukaryota; kingdom Metazoa; phylum Echinodermata; class Echinoidea; order Camarodonta; family Echinidae; genus Paracentrotus; species Paracentrotus lividus. Next base: position 4,080,183 of record CALNVZ010003426.1, on the reverse strand, counting down.
GCTTTTGGCGTTTGCGGGCGCGTTTTTGGACTATTAAGCAATTGTTTCGCATATTCTGCGGCGCGATAGTTCGAAAACGAGCAATGGACCCTCGCTTATTCTAAAGTTTCTCTACTTTTATAATGAATCCTTCACAATTGCAAGATTTTGAGAGCTGTCCGGATTTCTAAAAAAAGTGACCTTATATACTTTTTATTTCTGTAATCAGAGCAAGATAAATGTTTGCCATTTACGATCCATTTGTTGCACATAGGGCTGCTGCTCAATAATACAAAAGTCGAGTTAAACAATTCCCATCTGGTAACTCGAACAATGCGGATAAAGTTATACGTTAAAAGAATGATTTTAACTTTTTGTTGCAACATGATTACAGAGGCAATTTCTAAATTAGCGTCTTCCAGGCATTCAATATGCACTGCAAATGTCCGTAGCAAAAATCAAAGCACATTAACCATATATTTGCATTGGCACAGTGATTTTTCATGACAAGATACGGATCCGTCAAATGGTAAATGACATGCGCTTTCCGTTCAACTGTGCAACGTCCGAAACCGTGCGAAGTCCATGTCATTTTCACCAAATTTTGCACAGAGTTAATTTGGTAAAAAAGCGCACTCATGTGGCAAAAACGGTGCGTAAAAAGGCAAAAACCATTATAGAGGCTTGGAATCTATAAGAAAATAAAAAAGTATATAGTTTAAGGTGCACTTTTTTTTTTTTAAACCATGACAGTCTAATCAAATTTTGCAAAGTTGTAGAGGGATTCATCATAAATATGTAGAAATTAAAAATTAAAAAAAAAGGGGGGGGTCCATGTGCTCGTTTTTGAACTATCAGCGCCCTAATACTCGCAAATCGGCTTGAAAAGTCACAAAAACGCGCTGAAAACGTCCAAAAAGCGTGATTTTCCACTTTAAATTACGCTTGCTTCAAAATTATGCTCCCAAACATTCAAAATCCATGTCATTGTCATGAAAATTTGCAAAGTTGTAGAGGAATACATACTCAATGGGTAGAAACATTCGAAAAAGGTGGTCCATGTGTTCGTTTTAAGCTATCGGAGCCCGAATAGTTGCGAATTTGCTTGAAAACCACAAAAACGCGCTGAAAACGTCAAACAAGTCTGAGAATCCAACCTATATTATAAACTTGATTCAATATCATCCTCTCGAACATTCAAAATCCATGTCAATTTCATTTTGCCAAGTTGTAGAGGAATAAAAACTAAAAGAGTAGGAACATTAAAAAATGGGGGTCCATGTGCTTGTTTTCAAAATATCGGCGCTGTAATAGTGGCGAGATGACTTGAAAACCACCGAAACGTGGCAAAAATACTCAAAAATGTGAAAACTATATCTAATTTTCGACTTATTCAAAATCCTGCTCCCACTACCTTTACAATTAATTTCATATCCATCGCAATCTCTAGAATAACACAAACATGCACCAACATAAATGCTTTACATATCTCTGCAGGTAGGTAAATAATGAACAAAAAGAAGGAATAAATAACATATTTATAAAGTTCATTTCTTGTTACTTTCCTCTAATAATAATCCTCCGTATAAATCACACTTGGAATACAGCAATTTATCAATACGTGTGATATGATGTGTATCTTGTTTACTATTTTCTCTGTGTGTGTAGCTTATTATGGTGTAGCTAGAACCTATAAGTACGTACATGTATGCAGAGGAGCTCTCGCGCGAAATAATTTGAAGTAGATTAGACTCGCTCGCGAGCAGTTTCGTTGGGATATTTTGAATAAATGGCAGAACAGTGGTGTAAAAAAAAAATACGCGACCCGCTCGGTCTTGCCGCTATGAACATACGTGCCCTGCTCGGAAAGAATAAACCATAGCATATCAATTTTAGTTGTAAACTTAAGGGGAAGAGGGCGCTATCACTCTACGCAAAGCGAACGCGGCCATAGACTTTTTGTATTTTGCACAGAGAGAGATGTGCTGAATCTATAATCTGTCTGTTCTAGCTTGGTCTAAATAGACAAGCGTAGAAGGAGCCATACGGGTGCCCATAGCCTTTGTGCCAGAATACGTGAAGATAGTTTTTGGTGACTCCCATGAAAGTGAAATTATTCTTGGTAAGAACATGGGTCATGAGGGATTTTGATGGCGGGTATGGGGGGGGGGGGTTGGATGTGACCGCTGCGAGCTCAAAGCCTGCACAAGAGGCGGGAATGCCTTCAGCATGGGGATGTTCGTGTCAGGAAGAAAGCATCAAAGCGTGCCGATGATCTGCTGTTTTCAGGGGTATCTGGTCCTTGATGCTGTTGAGTTTCCTAAGGGAGTCCGGAGTGTCATGGATGTAGGAGGGACAAAGAAACAAGAGGTTTGGATATAGTGAATCAACATAGGAGGGAGATGTTCTCCCTGTAGGGGAAGCCATTGCCACGAAGTAGGATGGGTCGACCAGGGTTGGCCCAGGTGTTCTGATCTTGGAAGGAGATAGAAACAAGAGCCAGGTTTTAGTATTAAATCGGGGAAAGAATTTGTGTGCCTTCTGGAGAGAATGTTAGCGATCCTTCATTGTCATCAATGTGGATTGGGATCTGTGGAGGAAAATCACTGTAGGGTCCAGAATTTAGTAGGCTTATAGGGGGATTGATTTGTTGAGGAAGTCCCCTCCTTAACTGACCATCCTCTTCTCCATTCACATGGCACCTTCAAATGTACAGCCAACAGATGCATCATTTGCAATATAACACATCCACGAAAGGCGATACTTTCCAGAGTACCTCCACTAGCGATCTCACAGCACTCAAGGGTGAACATCACCTGCACCACTTCTATGTTATATATCTTATCATTTGCAGAGTTTGTAAGTTGCAGTTGTAGGTGAAACCAGACCACTCTCAAAAGACGCTTTCTATGGGCACAAGATCCAATGTCACCACCACAAAGCTTGACACACCAAGTTGGGAACCATTCCAACGCTTCCTAAACCACTCCATCTCTGACATGTTCTACAGGGCATTGAATTTTTAGGTACCCGTCCTGATTCTGTCCGTACCAGCAGAGAGAAGTTCTGGTGGACGTACGTCTTCGCACATATCAACCTCACGGTCTCAACATTCAGGAGGGTAATGACTAACTTCTGTTTTCTCACATTTCTTTCTTGATATCTGTTTTTTTCCCCTTTTCCTTTTTAGCTTAGTTTAGTTTATTTGCAGGTGTTGTTTTATTTGACTAATACATTGTTTCTCTACCAATTCCTTTCTTTCTCTGCTTCTCCCTTACAGGTTTGGCTCACACTTCCTCTTTTGTTTTTTTTTGTTTTGTTTTCATGTCTCCCCTTGTTCTTATTAGCCTGTTTAACTTATTTATTTATTCCCCCCCCCCTTACTTCTTCTTTGTAGGTCTATAACACACAGGTCTACTAGGTGTTTTTTTTTTTCCTTGGCTTTTTCTCTTTCATTCATTCTTTTCAGCCCCTTAAGACTCTACTCTAATCCCTTCTTTGTTTACTCTCCTCCTCCCTCTCCCAGCCAATCATCCTCCCTTTGTTCCAGTTTGCGTTTGATCAACAACTCTTCTTGCTTTTTGATTGGCTGGCTTCTTCACACACCTTTTGCATCCCCTTTTTGTTCTCTCCCTCTTTGGCTTTGCCACTTAGGTGTAGCTTTTCCTCTGTCTTTCTCTATATCCATGTTTGTTCCCTCACTTTTCTGTGTATTTTTGTCTCTGACGAAGATTCTGCTAAAGGATCGAAAAGCTCAGGCTCCCTTTTGACTTCATTTTACAACCATTAGCTCTCCTTTTATAGGATAAGCAGTTTTCAGCAGTTCTCTTATTTAAACATAATTATGTTTGATGATTATATCGACCGCAACAGTGAAATGATAATAATTATTCTTCTGAAAAGGACACTTTAATTGATTTACATTACTAACACATAGGAGAGCACCTCGCAAGTTAAGTCACAGATCAAATTTTAAATAATTTCATAACTTCTTTATTCTTTTTTGTCGATTTTCTTCAAGCCTTCACTGATGTTTTTCGTTTTTTCTTTCCGCATTTCTGAAACCAATGTTAAAGCCCAGTGTTGAATACTTTCATATTATCACGTAAAGGCAGTAAATGCAATGGGTGTGCGTTGTAGGCCTATCTCTTTTTCAATATACTTTTTATTTAGAACAAAGGAAGCGTAGTACTTCAGGGGCGGATCCAGCATCTCCAATAGGGGGGATTTTTTATTATTCTTTTTAAAATCTACATTTTCCCTCGATCAGCTGCTTGACTGAGCTAGAGCGTGTGGGGGAGGTAGGCCTAAATAACTAAATTTTTAATAACTGGTTAATTTTCTTCTTTTTTCACGATCAAGCTAATGTATTCAATTAAAAATGCGAGCGCATTTTCACAAGTTGACTCGCCCGATGATTTTGATCAAGTGGTAATCTAGATTGGATTCTCAGACTTCCTTAGGGACCAATTCTTGGTCACGTGTGTGACAGAAAATTATGCAAAATCTTGACCTTTAATTGGTAATAACTCTAACAATTTTAAAGAATAACTGATTTAATGTTTATATCATGCCAATATATTTGTTGGCTATCCATTTGAAGTAATTTTTTGATATTTGCAATATGCATGTTCAAGTCAGAGGTCCAAAGAAGTGGGTCACGTGTGTGACTTCACATTACGGATGATTTTGAAAGTTCAATTTAATTTTGAAAATTCCTGTGGTTTTAAATGATGAAATGTTCTATTGCTGTGAATAGGCATTATGGACCTGGCTAACCAATAAAATACAATGGATAGGAGTCATCTCTGAAATTTCTTTTTTAATCTATTAATTTCATATCGTGATGTTCGGGTCACGTGTGTGACCTTAGTGGCAAAACTGTACAGAAAAATGAATATATTTTAATTATATATGCAGAAGTGTACATTTTGAAGGCATTATAATACGCTGTGGTAAAACTTTTTATGAACTCAACCCTAGTCAGTCACTGGGGTGTTTTGGTAGCTGTCAGACTAGGGGAGGGCGGGGAGGGAGGGCCATGATAGGTCCCCTATAGAGATTCCTCGGCTGTTGATGAGCGAGCAGCGCAGAAAATTTGCATGATGGTAGTGTGTGATGTAAACTACAAGAATGCACTGTTAATTTTCGCCAAAATAATATTTATTTTATTTTATATTATTAATTATGCTAATTTATGCATTCCATGAAATCATAGATTTTGTTCTAAATTGACAAACTAAAGCTCTGGAATGTAATTTTGTGTTTACATAATCTTTATAGGATTCGCTAACAATAAAATTGTACTTGGAAAAAGTTTGGTATCGACTAAATTCCTTTGTATTGGGATTGTTTTATGAATTTCTTATGTATTTCTTTATTTTCGACCCTTTGGTTTCGTTTGTTTGTTTCGTTTTGTTTGGGGTTTTTTTCGCAAAAATTATTGCAGAATCCATTTTGGAGCATAATAATGCTAAAATTAATTAATTTCAGCCAAATGAAGTGAAAAAATAATCAGACCTTATGACGCGCCAACCCTGTGGGTCACGTGTGTTTGAACCAATTTGTTTGCTAATTAATAATCAAATAAAAAAAAAACCTTGTCATGGATTCAGATTTAGCGAGATGCAAGGTACATTAAATCCAGCTTTGGGAGAAATAATAATAATAATTAATACGCAAGAGCATATACGGGGCATAAACCTATTTGTGTTTTTCCTGGTGCACTTTGTGTGACATTATTTATGTAGCCGTTTTTCTTTTAATTATCATTTTTGTTAATTTATGCCAATGAGCATGAACAATGCAAAAATCATCGAAAAAACATCAGTTATGAAACTTAGACATTGCTCTATTTTGAATATCGCCAGCTTAAAATCAAACATCTAAAAATTTATTTTGTCCCATAAAGGTTCACTTTTTCAAAAGAAATGGCCCAATAACATAGTCCTTTTTTTTAGGCATGACCATAAGTTTGGTCACACACGTGACCGCGTGGTCACGTGTGGTGACCAATTTCAAAAGTTAATTAATAACTTAATAAGCTATCATGGCTTCATATTTGGTGAGCATGCAAGGTATTATATCTAGCTTTGGAGAAAAAATTGTAATAATAATAGAACCATGTTTTCGGGGCGTTAACTTTTGTGTTTTGGGGTCAACGTGTGTGACATTTGATGGTAATCAATTTCTTTAGTTAATTATCTTAAAACATCATTCAAACACCAATTATTTTTTCAAGTTAAATTTAAAGGAATGAAGTAAAAAGGGATATAATTACAATAATCAAAGTAAATAGACCAGCATATACAATCAAGTCAGGGTCAAACAAAGAATATTTTGGTACCATTTTTCTATTCGAATTTTTTGGCATGTTAATTTATGCAGAATGAGCATGAAAAATTTGTAAAATTAAGATAAAATGCATTTCATGAAACTTCAGACAATGCCTTATATTGAAATATGCAGCTTAAAAAACAAATAGGGAAAAACTTTATTTTTTACCCAAAGTTCACTTTTCAAAGAATCGCCCTTTGACGTTTTTGGCGCGTTTTGTGGTTTTCAAGTCCAATTCACAACTATTCGGGGGCTTTCGCGATAGCTTAACAACGAGGACAGGACCCTCAGTTTTGAATGTTTCTACCCATTTAGTATGTTTTCTATACACTTTGCAATTTTTTAAAAATGAGCATGGATTTTGAAATGGTTTTTGGGAAGCAAATAATTTTGAATCAAGTGGCAATTTAGAGCTCGCTTTTTTGGAACGTTTTCGGCGCGTTTTTATGACTTTAAAGCAGATTCGCAAGTATTCTGGCGCCGATAGTTGTGAAAACGAGCCATGGACCCCCTTTTTTAAAGTTTCTACATATTATGATGAATCCCTCTAACAAATTTGCAAATTTTGAATGAGACTGTCCTGCTTTTTGGGGCGTTTCCGGCGCGTTTTTGTGACTTTTAAGCAGATTGCAGTATTCTGGGCGCGATAGTTCGAAAACGAGCACATGGACCTTTTTTTAAATTTCTACATATTTATGATGAATCCCTTACAAAATTTGCAAAATTTTTTGATGAGACTGTCCATGGATTTCTAAAAAAAGTGCCACCTTGAACTATCTTATTTTTATTTTCTTGTAAATTTTCAAGCCCTAAGATTATGGTTTTTGCCATTTTACGCACCATTTGCCACTATGAGGGCGCTGCTGGCTCGAAAAAATAAGTACAAATGTGCGAGTTTAAACAATGTCCCAATCTTTGGTATAAACTTCGTAACAAATCGGGAAGGTTTGATAAGTTTGATCACGGTTTTGACAAAGTAATGATGATTTTAACATTTGTTTGTTGGCAATCATTGATTCCTAACAGAGGGCCATATTCTTAAAATTATGCGTACTTTCATGCCATTCCAATATATGGCAACTTAAAGTCCCGTGAAAAAATCAAGCACATGAACCTATATTATTTTTTGCATTTTTTGGCAGCAGTGATTTTTGGCATACATAGATACCGAAGTAACTCGTTGGCAAAATTTGTGAAATGACATGGACTTCGTTTTCAAACGTTGCAACGTCCGAAACGTGCGAAGTCCCATGTCAATTTTCAACCGAAATTTTGCACAGAGTTAATTTGGTAAAAAAAGCCGCGCGCACTATGTGGCAAAAAACGGTGCGTAAAAAGGGCAAAAACCATTAATAGAGGCTTGGAATCTATAAGAAAATAAAAAGTAAATATTAGTTTAAGGTGGCACTTTTTTTTTTTTAAACCATGACAGTCTAATCAATTTTGCAAAAGTTGTAGAGGGATTCATCATAAATATGTAGAAATTAAAATTAAAAAAAAAGTGGGGGTCCATGTGCTCGTTTTTGAAACTACAGCGCCCTAATACTCGCAAATCGCTTGAAAAGTCATCAAAAACGCGCTTGAAACGTCCAAAGAGCGTGGAATTTTTCCAAACTTTTAAATTAACGCTTGCTTCATCAAAATTATGCTCCGCAAAATTCAAAATCCATGTCATTGTCATGAAAATTTGCAAAGTTGTAGAGGAAATTACATCTCAAATGGGTAGAAACATTCGAAAAAGGTGGTCCTGTGTTCGTTTTAAGCTATCGGACCCGAATAGTTGCGAATTTGCTTGAAAACCACAAAAACGCGCTGAAAACGTCAAAGTCTGAGAATCCAGACGTATTTATGAAACTGATTCAATATCATCCTCTCGAACATTCAAAATGCGCATGTCAAATTTCATTTTGCCGAAGTTTGTAGAGGAATAAAAACTAAAAGAGTAAGGAACATTAAAAAATGGGGGTCCATGTGCTTGTTTTCAAAATATCGGCGCTGTAATAGTGGCGAGATGACTTGAAAACCACCGAATTTATTCTGTGTGGCTATTAATATACTCATATAAAATGTGAATATACTATATCAATTTCGACTTATTCAAAATCCCTGCTCGCCACTACCTTTACAATTAATTTCAATATCCATCGCAATCTCTAAGAATACACAAATACACATGCACCAACATAATGCTTTACATATCTCTTGCAGGTAGGTAAAATAATGAACAAAAAGAAGGAATAAATAACATATTTTAAAGTTCATTTTCTTGTTACTTTCCTCTTAATAATTAATACCTCCGTATAAATCACACTTGGAATACAAGCAATTTTTATCAATCGTGTGATATGAATGTGTATCTTGTTTACTATTTTTCTCTGTGGTGTGGTAGCTTATTATGGTGTATAGCTAGAACCTATAAGTCGTACATGTATGCAGAGGAGCTCTCGGACGAAATAATTTGAAGTAGATTAGACTCGCCCGGAGCAAGTTTCGGCCGTTGGGATATTTGAATAATGGCAGAACAGTGGTGTAAAAAAAAATTACGCAACCCACGCTCGGTCTGCCGCTATGATATCATACGGTGCCCTGCTCGAAAGAATAAACATAGCATATCAAATTTTAGTGTAAACTTAAGGGAAGAGGGCGCTAATCACTCTACGCAAAAAAAGCGAAACGCGGCCATAGACTTTTTTTTGTATTTCCACATTTGTTCACTTTTGTTTTCTGATTTATGGCGAGCACTATCTTTTTAAAAGATGATCAACTTGGAATAAGTAGCTAAGAGTCCGAAATTTTTCAAAAATAGAATAACTTATTGCAAGGAATAAAAAAGTCCTGTCACTTGTGTCAATTCGAAATCCCTAGTAAAGATCAAATTCCTGTACAATATGACAATTTGCTCTTCAAAATAGCGTCATACGCTGCAAGCCATCTTTTCTCGATTACGCATAATTATTAATTACACCTTAATGATCAAGCAGTTTTTAAAAGCTTGAATTCTCAGCTTTCAATATGGTACATTCATCTCGATTGGTGTAAAAAAAGTCGCTGTCACTTTGAACATTATCACAACGAATCTTTACTCGATGGGTCAATATTTCCGCATATCCATGCATATCGAATGTGGACGGCGTCTTCGCAAGATGTGACAAGATCACTATTTATATCATAATCGTTAGGAAACAATCAATCTATGTGAAAATAAAGATTTTTGATTACCAACTTAGCACAATGGTGTTATTGGCTTGCAAAAATGTCTTTTTCCCAATCTGGTCTGAAAGCATCTACCTTACGAAAACTATGATAAAAGTTTAATTATTTATTTCATGTCCAGGACTAATTTCCTCGAAACGGATTGCGACTGACAATCCATTTTAAACCGACAGGGAATGAGGCGAGTTTTTTGTGCGCTAAGTAATTAAATTGCATGCAGTTTCAATCGGTCGCTTCCTGCCGTTAGCGTCGGGTTTTGTTTTTTCAGCTGCGTGCATTTCCCTAAACTTCATGAATGTAATGTTGCGTTTCCCTCCTCAATAAATGGACGCGTCTTATGTAAGATTTTAATGCATACGTTAGATTACATTCACGTGGAGTTAGAATTGATATGTATTTTCAACGTCGCAGACTCTACAATCGTAGGTATACATTCAATTCATAAA